>PNEQ01002084.1:31916-131366 GCA_003012365.1 Medauroidea extradentata | reverse complement strand
TATATATATATATATATATATATATATATATATATATATATATATATATATATATATATATATATATATATATAAATTCTCATGTCACAGTGCTTGTTTCCATACTCCTCCAAACCGATTTAACCGATTTCAATGACATTTTGTATAAACATTCGGTAGGTCTGCGAATAGGTTTTTATCTATTTTTATACTCCTAAGTGCTATTGTTAATACATATTTTTAATTTATTTATGTGACAAAACAACGTTTGTCGAGGCAGCTAGTGTATATATATCTGTGTGTGTGTGTGGGTGTGTATACACATACTAGCAGTCCCCCGCGGATTTACTCGCGAGTATTATTCTTAACTTATAATATTTACTATAATTGAAAAACCTCTTTGTACACAAGATTGGTACTTCAGTCATCAAATGTTAGAATGTCCATGCGGCTAGTTGAACTAACTCTGCAGCAGGATAAGTAGCTGTAGCTGTCCACGCGAAAATCAGTCTTAAGTTTGTACCTGCCACTATCAGCGACCTCACCTGGGCCTTATTTATATCACTGCAAAGTTGGCGTTGTGGGATAGTTATAGACTCTCAAATGTAAGATGATAATCGAATGAAAAAGTCTGATTTACCCTGTGCACAACTATTGGTGACGGTGCCCTCAGTTAGGTATATTGCAGAAATATATTTGGTACCACAACCTTGAGATAAGTGAGATAATATATGTGAGCTGATGTTGTCTAGGAACCTATTTGCACTAATTCGATCTGCCTTGCAGTTTTTGTTTGTCATAATTGAACGTTTTCACGCAGTAATTAACGTAATTCGAGCCCAGAACCTCCCGGAATGTAGACCTGAGCTACAAACAACTGCAGCACGTAACGTCGAAATAATTCATGAAAACAAATTTAATTAAAAATATAAAACGTTCATGTCCTGGGCTCGTAGAGGCTAAACAATACCACGTCTCGGTATGTTACCGTAGCATGAAATTCTTGTATAATTTAGATCTCGCTGGTCGTACTTGCTTTTCGGATCGTCTGCCTTGAAAGTTTACAAACTTAGTTTTATTCTTAACAATCCAGTTAACTTATAACGTAAAAAATCTTATAAATATAATTTAAATTCTTACGTGAGCACCACTCTAACGCGAACAAACACTTCAATATCGCTACTGGTAAAATATATGTAATGGGTTGATGGAAAACAAATTAAGTGCTTTTTCACCCTTTTGGGTGTCGAATATTGAAATGTTTTAATTTCTCGTCTTAGATATTTGTATAAGTATTCAATTGATGTGAAAATCACGACGGTAGCCCATTCGGTCGAAACAAAATCGATCATTCATTAAAAACACATATAACCCCTGCACAGTTCGAATTTCAAAAAATCTAAAACTGTTTTAACAATTATTTCTGAAATCATCATCCTGAAGCAAAATTTAACTGTGTATTGTGACGGGTTCGATAGATATCGAGGATTTATCTGAAACACATTACAGATCTTTTCACCTCCTAAGACAGTGAATTTCGAAAAACCCTTATATCACGTTTTACAATTCTTTATTGGTGTCTCGTGGACGTAAAAACACGGACAATAGCCCGTTGGGTTCTAGATATATCGACGACTAATTGAATACACTTATCACTATTCACCCCTTTTTACTTCCTTAGGTGACGAATTCAGAAAATTCCTGAAAATACTTTTTAGGTGTTTGAGTAAGCACCAATCTTAAACAAAAGTCACGTCAGTATAAAAAAATTAACGGTATCGATATATATCGATTGTGAATCGAAAACATATTTACCCTTTTTATAATCTCCTTGCGTCAGAATTCGGAAAATATATTTGAATGGTATTTAATATATTTACAAAAGCATAAATCTAAAGCAAAGAACACTTCGATGTCTTGATTGGTTCATTAGATATGGAGGAATAATGGAAAACACATTTCACCTATTTTCAACCCTTAATAGGTGAAAAGACCTGTAATGTGTTTTAGATAAATCAAGGATATCTATCGAACCTGTCGAGATGCACAGTTAATTTTTGTTTCAGGATGATGATTACAAAAATAATCTCAAACAATTTTTACATTTTGTGAAATTCGAACTCTCAGTACTGTGAAGGGGTCATATGTGTTTTTTTTGTTTTTTAATGTATTATAGATTTCGATTCGACTGAACGGGCTGCCGTCATGATTTGCACTTCAATTGGATACTTATACAAAAGACTAAGATTTGAAATTAAAAATATTTCGAAATTCTACACCCAAAAGTGTTAAAAAAGCGCAAAATTTATTTTCCATCAACCCGTGATATCTCGCTAGCTAGAAAAGATATTGAAGTGTCATCTGCGTAAGAGCGATTCTTACTTACATAAGTATCTAAAAATATATATGTAAGATTTTTTTTCACTTGATGAGATAACTTGATTATTAAGAATAAAACTAAGTCTGAGAACTTTGAAGGCAGACGATCAGAAAAGCAAGTACGACCAGCGAGAAATAAATTATACAGGAGTTCACGCTACAGAAACATATCGAGACGTGGTATTGTACAATATCTATGAGCCCAAATAAATGAAAACTTAATTTGTTCAGTTAAAATTTTTCATGAACTATTACGACGTTGCGTGACGCAGTTATTTGTAGCACAGGTCTACATTTCGGGAGGTTCTGGGCTCGAATTCCGTTGAAAGCTGCATGCGAACGTTCAGTTCTGACACACAAAACTGCAAGGCAGATCGAATTAGTGCAATTTGTATGTATTCTGTATTGATAATGCCTTGCAGGCTGAACAGCCGGACAGCGAGAGAAGTGCGAGCTGCAATTAGGTCAGAGTTGGGAAACCATGGAAGACTGCAACTCATCTCAACCCCGTCGTAGTGGCGAAATAATGAGGACAAGCACGCCGATATATGGCACTGTTACCAAGTGAACCAGGCCTGTCGTCGGTCTATCGTCCACCAGCACTCATCTGAGCAACAGTAGTCCAGTTCTCCGTCGGGACTCGTGGGTCGAGCCCCGGTGGTGCGTGCTCGTCCGTCGATGCCGTTTCCTCATCAATGCAGCTTTCGGTAAGGTCGTCAGATATAATTATATGGCAGCATACAGCAATTTTGTATCATAATTTCATAATCAGTAAAATTGCGCCGCCCTCCTAAATTAATATATCACACTGTAACCAATTTTGTATTCGGTGTACCTGCCATTCTAGTAGAGTAAACGCCCGTTTAATCGTAAATGTCTTAGTCTTTTAACCCTAAATAATATATAAATAAACCCTCAGTTGTAGTTACTATCTGAGTGAAACCCCTCAAATAGCATAAGTATCCACATAAATAAACCCACAAGAATATCAAGTTTGTAACGAGTCGTTTAAAATAGATAAAATGAATTATGTAACTCACTTTCCACTTAGAGCCCTCGACATCAGCACACATAATATATTATCTCATTAATCCCTATGTGGGGACACCAAATACGCTTCCGCGAAACCATTTCCCTCCAAAATTTTCTAATGCCATTAAATTTCATGTGGATATTTTGAAAATATGAAATAAAGGACACCGTCACCAATAGTTAAGCACAAGGTAAATCAGACGTATTTCATTCGAATAACATATTACGTTTAAGAGTCTGTAACTACCACACAACGTCAAATTTGCAGTGATGTAAATAAGGCCCAGGTGAAGTCGATGTTAGTGGCAGGGACAAACTTAAGACTGATTTTCGTGTGGACAGCTATAGCTACTTATTCTGCTGCAAAGTTAGCTCAACTTGCAACTTTGTCATTCTAACACTTGATGATTGAAGTACGAGTCTGGTGTACAGACAGGTTTTTTCAATCAAATTAAATAGTATTCGTTATGAATAATTCTCGTGAGCAAAGCCGCGCGAGGGACTGCTTTACACACACACACACACACACACACACACACCAACACACACACACACCAACACACACACACACACATATATATTCTTAAAGTTTTAATACTCATATCAGAGTTTGTGTCTGAATTTTTAGCTGCAATACACCAAACGGATTTTAAAATTTCACCCCTGAATTATAACATATTTTGTAGTCAAAATAAAGCCAAAATGAAGCATAATTATCTTTTGTTTCAAATGGTAGGCATGCATTATTTTAAAAATGGCCCTGGAAAAGTTGTGTATCTTGTCTATCGTATCACTGTACACTGCCTCAAAACTTTTCAAAACATTTGGTTAAAAAATATTCGATTTATTTGCAATTGTTTGAAACTGATGAAAGATCATAGCCTTAAAGTTAAATTTTGTAGTTGGGTTCACTTCTGACCGTACGCAAGCTTTTAAGACGGATTTTTCGAAGTACAACCTCTAAGGAGGTAAAAGATGTGGAATAAGTTTTCGATTTACACTCGATATCTACCGTAACCGTCGATACATAAAGTTGCTTTCACTATGTAGTTTCGATTACGTAAACATCCTAAGAGTAATTTCAGGATTTTTCAACATTCCTCCCCGCAGGACTGCAAATGAGAAACATGTGTTAATTATAAATCGTCGCTATTCAGAGTGAGTTTGAATTCGACCGACAAAGTTTATGGGGCGATTCCTTATGCAAAATAAGGTAGCGTTTACATTTACAGTTTGGCCGGAAAAGCGTATTAAGTGCGTTACGACCACATGAAAATGGTTAAAGATACGTGTTGGAGGATACAAAAACCTGTTTTCTGCCGACATGATGCTGGTACGAATCAACCTTCATTGTAGGAAAATGGGGTACGCAAGATTGCGATCGTGTGGCATTTCGTACCCGCACGTTTTCTCGAGGTTTGATGCCTGTTTATGAAAGAACATGTGTTAAACAACAAGAAAGTCGCCTTGGTAAAACGCCCTCCGGCCAACCGTTTCCCCAACAACAATGACCGACGTGTCTGCGGGCAGATTGGAGTGGCATTCCCCAACGCCAGTGTGGTTACGCAACTAATCAAGCAATGCTAATGGAGGGGTGGCGTTGGTCAGGCGCCCACATCTCTTTACACCAACGTAGGCGATGCGGGTTCGATACCCGGTGGGATCACCTCAGTGTGCACATGTGGAGAATGTCTCTGGTCGGTAGGTTTACTCGGGAATAAATCATTACCTTCGCCCTTAAATTTTGGCGTTGTTCCATATACACATTATTCACCCCCTTCCCCAAATGGCTCGGCAGGTATTGCTGTTCGGAGCCACCCACTTCTCTTTACTACACTGTTACCACATACGTATGTAGGGGAGTCGAACGGGATAAGTGAGAAGCGTGCATATGTGTCTGTCCATTTTGTTTTCCCATTGAAACCTACAAGTATGGCTCAATTAAACGCCCTCCATTTTCCACACACAGTTCGCAGCGACGCACCATGTTTTGCCGGACACAAGTAAAAGACACCTTGCCTGTCGGATATGTTACCAGACGCGGTAACGATCCGCCCAACAAGATCTTCACTTAGCACCTGGGTCTCATACACGTATCCCCGCATCAGCCCCAAAAAGAATACGTCCGTTAAGATCGGATGAACGTGCAGACCACGCAATGGGTTCACTGTTGCCGATCCATCGGTCAGGGACTGATGATACGCGCACGATGGGCTGGGGGACCATCGTGCTGTAACCACATTCGTCGTCTTGTTTGCAATGGCACAATCTCCAGTAACTCCGGAAGAGTTTCCTGTAGGAACACAAGATATATGTGGCTATCGAGACGGAGTGAAAGTAGGTACGGCCCTACTAACAGATCACCAATGATACCAGCCCACACACTGACGCCGAATCGCTGCTGGTAACTGCGGGTAAATGTGGCATACGGATTAACATCTGACCCGACATGGCTGTTGCGTGAATTTAATAAGCAATCACGTTGGAAGAACGCCTTGCCCGTAAAGAGAATGTTCGTTGTAAAACCAGGTACCACATATACTTGGTGCAGGAACCATTCTGCATAACGGCGTCACCTCGGAAAGTCGGCCGGCCCAAAGCGTGCACCCTCAGCAAATGATGTGGATGCAGCATCTGTTCGTTCCGTACCAGCACAACAGTACGCTGACTGATGTTAAGCCTGTTGTCGAAGGTACGCGTGCTGATGGTATGATTGTTTTCAACAATTTTCAGCACTTGTTCTTCGGCACTAACCGTTCGTACATGGCGCTGACGCCAGCATTTGATCTCGTCACATTCACATGGCCAGTCTCCCGTAACCGGCGGTGCAGTGTAGTAAACGTTTTGTGATGAGGCTGCCGCCTTATGTTCGGATATTGCTCTCTGCACAAGCACTGTGCTGCTCGTGCATAGCCCCCATTTCACCATACACAAGATGCATTTCGGCTAGTTCGGACCACGAATAGCGTTACATAACAACATACAGCACGGCCCCCACCTTCACAAACGCAAACACAACTATCGTTTTATAGCGCTGTTGGAAAACTGTTCAAATGTCACATGTACCGCATTCGACTCCACAGCACGCTATTCTGAGTGTACGAGGAGTGCCACACAGGTTGCACTCTCCCCCTACCTTTCAACCATACTAATGGTCGCAGATTTGCCGACACATTTCGCCGGAGGGTATTTTACCGTCGCGGCTATCAGATTTTTAAACATCGATACCCTCATGTGAAAACCTCGTTACTCCAAAATCTATTTTTTTTACAGGAGAGGGAGTCTTTTGCTGGGTACAATCAAACAATAAAGACTCGCGAGCTCTAATTTTATGCTTTAATATATAAAAAAAAAATCTGGAGATACATGTGAAAACCTCGTATCTCCAATATCAGTTTTTTTTTACAGGAGAGAGAGTTTTTCGCTTGTTACAACCTAACGATGGATTTACGGTAGTTCGGATTTTTGCTTTTAAAATTTGAAAAACATAACTGGAGATGCGTGCTTTTCGCAGATGATAAGGAATTTTTTTCGGGGTAGAATGTAATAATAAAACAAAACAAATGGTGTTAAGAGGTTTTCTCATGAGGGTATCGACATGATCCCCATCGGGTATCGAATCCGCGTCGTATAAGTTGGCGTAGAGATGTGACCGCCTGACCACCGCCACTCCTGGAGTAGCAGTGCCTGATTAGTTGCATAACTGTACAGGCGTTAGGGAATGCCACTCCAATTCACCCGCAGATACGTCGGTAATTATTTTTTTTTGTGGGGGGGGGGAGGTGCGCTGTTGGCCAGAGGGTGTTTTACCATGGTGACCTTGTTTGTTGTTTAACACGTGTTATTTCATAAACAGGCATCTATCCAAGTTACAACATTGCGGGAACGAAATGTCATACGATTACAATCTTGCATACCCCATTTTCCTACAAAGGGTGTCGATTCGTACGAATATTATGTCGTCAGAAAACAGTTTTTTTTAATCCTTCAACACGTATCCTTATGATTTTTGCGATACCTTAGCGGTTTTCGATGGGTTCATTAAAATCGGTTATGCACATTTATTTTAATGTGGTCGTACCACCCTTAGTAAACTTTTCCGGCCAAACTGTTAAATGTAAACCCTACCTTATTTTGTATATGGAATCGCCCCACAATGTTTGTCAGTCGAATTCAGTCTTACCCTGTATATCGAACCCTATGGGCCAGTGCATTGATTTTCACTGCATTAAATTCCATGGAAACATAAGCGGTAAATTAATATCGTGTGGCGATAGATCACAAAAAAATCTATGTCGCAAATGTGTTTTCAACCTGCCCGTAAAGTTAATATAGTACCCTTAAAATAGAGTTTCATGTTGCATTTTAATAAACCTTCATATACTACTTAATATTTAAAAAAAATTAATGCCTAGTGTCTTATAATTGACACATTCATTCTAAAAGGTTTAGTTTGATACCATAATTGGCCCATCATTATATAAATGGGGCACGCCACTATTTTTCTGCTCCCAACTTCGGAATATTCCACTGTAATTCATGTTGTACTGCAGAAAAGTAAACACGCAAGGAAGGTTTATAAAAAAAATATGTCGTGTAGGAAATTGTTAGAATTAACAGTTTCCAAGAAAGTCGTACGTAATATATTATTGCATTTATTGTAATGCCTGATACACAAGCATGCAATGAACTTCCTTTCATGTTGTGTAACGAAACTAACAGGCGTGTTGCAATTACTTGATAACAACGGATATAGGGTAAGAAATTTGTAACGCAGACAGAGTAAAAGTAGGTGCGTAGTAAGGTAAAGCGGATACAGTCTGCAGGCTACGCAAATGCAGTATTTAAATAAAACCCACAAGCTAACGACTGTGAAAATAAGTTTTACAAAATCGCACATACAGTTAACCATACAGATAAATGAACGTGCTTCAGAACAATCGAACGGGTACGTTGTAACCGCAACATAATTTGGCAGTCCATACACAGATATAAAAAAAATGTTATTAGCTATGCTACAAAACACGTCAGTTGGTATATGGAGACTGAATACTTTATTGTCACTATAAACGCTCTGAAAACTTAACTAAATTTGCTCTCTGGGAAAACGCTGGGGATGAAGGTTGGGCAAGATTCTGGACATGCGAGACATGCATGTGGCCCATCCCGCCCGAAGAATTGATGAGGTGTGGTGAGTATGGAACAGGAAAGGAATGGTAAAGGCGGGAAAAAACTGGATTTTATCGAGAAAACTCGCTCACCAAATGTAACGTCCGCTACGTTTCCCAAATACGAAATATCCGGATCTGAACCCACCGAGGATCGAGCCCGGATTGCCTCTGTAGGAGGCGAGATGTCTGACTCCTCGACCGTCGCGGTACCTTGTCAAGTATTGCAGTAAAAACAATATTTTAAATTGCGACTTCAAGAGTTAAGTTTTGGGTATGCGTGGAAACCCGGAACGTCGCTTACATGTGCTTGTACATATATTCATACATACAAACACACGCCGCGCAGACACTAAAATTAGATTTTAAAAATTAAAATAATAATTATTCTCTCTATACAGTGAAAGCATATAAAGTTGGTAATTTTACACATAAATTCGTAATGAGTTGTGGATTTGTAGAGATAATTTTTAGGTATTTGCCTTTTTTAACAGCTTAGTGACTAGGTACATAGCTAGCGTCTCAAAATGAGGAAGAGGACGGTAAGAAGGCATGTTTTTATTTTGGTACCATTCCTGTATTGGCTTGAATAATTTTCGGAAAACCGACACCAGGAAAGGTAAGTCGCGATATGTAGCTTGAACCCGCCTTTGTAAGTATCCAGTATTTTTTCAGGATATCATATATTATCTTAACATAAATGTGTTGACAGAATATAACTCCTAACAAAAATTTTATTGCATGAAAATAATTTTATCAAAATCTGAAGAGGTTAAATTTTGCACGCTGTAATCTTCACGAGAACTAGTTCTTGTTTTGACACAAAAAAAAAAGTTTTTAAATGTGGTATTGTTTTAATTATTTACAAAAAGCAGTTTGCTTCTTCAAAACTCATAACTTAAATGGTTGGTTTTTAATTAATTTTTTATTCAACATATTGATTAAATGGAACAAAGAATTACCACTGTGTATTTTAAAATGAATTCATTTTAAACTTTAACGTAAACATATGTAAAAGTAGGCTGCTTGAAATCATGACACACATATTAAATTACGAGAAGTTTGTTAAATTATAACACTGTATTAAAAGAGTTTTTTGGGATAAAAAAATTAAAAATTTCTTGAAATTCAATGATTTTTAGAAAGAATGGAAAATTCAAATCGCTTATTTGATAAACTTTTGAAGAATGTGAAAAGAATACGAAACTGGCATCTGACGAATCATGGGAAAAAAAAAAAAATACACAAGAGAAAGTTAATTCGGTCGCGTTGTTCATCTCTAAAACATAATTTTTTCTACACGCGCAACTTTTTTCGCACGTTTTAAAATCCACGTATTTCACTGTATATATTGAGTAAGTGTATTGTTATGATTAGAGCCTCGCCTGGAGGACGGGCTAGCGACGACGGCAGTGCAATCAGGTCAAGGGTTGCACAAGACAAGGGCCTCAGCGATTCTCCCCACCGGCACTGAAGTGTGTCAATATAACGCAATGTATCGGGGGAATCGGGGTCTGTCTCCTTCAAGCCTTCCAGCCGTCACCACCTCGCCAGGATGGTCCTGGGTCGAGACCCACGACGTGCCGCCGTCCGTCGATAGCCGTCACAATCATCATCAGCCTCCGGCAACATGCTAACGGTGAGGTCTAAGGTGTCCAAAGGGTCACCCATCATAGAGTAGAACAACATAAATATTTAAACAGCTGCTCCCCTCCAGCCTAAATTATGTAGTACAGCAGTGTAGTATTTTGTAACTAACTTGTATAGAGTAAAGCCACTTAATTATATTAATATATATATCATTTAACCGTAACCCTCACCCTTAACTTAACCACTTAAATAGTTTCATTATAAAGTGACTACCTCTGGCTACAGCCTCCCACCACTATAAATAATATGTAAAACCTACTAAAATATTCGTTTTACAACAGTATGGAAGGTATAAGAATGGAATGCTGTCGGTATCGGGTCTTTCATTATTTACTTCTTTATTATATGTACACACACACACACACACATATATATACACACATACTAAATAAACATTATGACAGAACAAACTATTTCAGACATTTAACATTATCATCCACCTTCTGACAATCATTGTTACGAAACAGTTCACAGTACGTCAGACTTCACGCAGGATTAAAAAAAAAAAAATGGAATTAAAATGCTGCTTTTTTATGGCCGACGAAACGAATGACTCTTCAAAAATTCGACCAGTAGACGTAGCACACATATTTTCACGCTATGCAGTATCATCTGTAACATCTTATCGTGCGTGGTTCTTGGTACAATAAACTATATTTGCTAGTCATGCACACTTGATAAGGCTGTAAGCAGATATATACCAGCTGTGACAGTGCTAATTATCGTTTCTGTAGCGAAGCGACTGTGAATACGTATCACATACTACAGTAGCTGCCTCTGTGCAGAGAGACGGTCCAACAAGGTACATTCAGAAGACATTATATACATGTAAGTATACTTTGCCTACTTTGAAACTCTACACGCTCGTGTATTCATTCGAACGGGTATAGAGACTAAAACAGCGAATTGCGGCTTTGAACAAATGATGGCAACATTAAAAGGAAAAAAAAGGAAAGGATACGAAGTTCACGGGACAGCCTCCAAGAAAGATACTCAGTCAGATACTCGACTCTTTAATTTGTTTGTAATTTTCATTACAGTGTTTTTTGTAGTTGCGTAACTGCGACTGACCCTGACAAAGTATGTCAGTAACAACAATACAGCTTTCAATGACACCGTATTAAATGAATTTCCCTAATTTTTCTGCCGTACACACAAAGTATGTTATAAAATTACTTCGATGTTCAATTAGGTTAATACCAGTTAAATTTTATGCGGTCGTAATTTAAAAAAAAAAAACCTACTGGACCTACACTCAAAGTTTGATTTAACGGGGGCTAGTAAGAATGAGTGAGTTTGTGGGCAGAAAGTGTGGCTTATGCACACATAAGCAATGGTTTATAGCCGATATAATTGCAGTATATTGAATGAGACAATATTCCCAGTTGACCGAAGTTTATAATACTAACGTTATGGCATGTCAATATTTTAAAAAATTAATTTTTAATTTAGGAATGTATAGGCCTAAACAATTAGATTTCGACGTAAATTGTTTTGGTTTTATATTATCATTAATAATATGTTTGTTACAATAATGTTAATCATGCTAGTCACATGCGTTCCCGTAAAAAACTTTCACCGGTTTCTTTGCATTGCATTAGCAGTATTCGATACGTGTTCATATGCTATATTTATAAGGACCATAATTGTGTCAGTAACACACTATGATTACTAAATCTGGTTCAGAATTTTCACTTTTGTATTCAAACATGTTGTTGAAATTTGGAAAATTTGCTGAGATAATATGCTTTGACCTACTACAGACAAATAAGATGTGTATTAAATTTTCACATCATTTCGACAAAAAAAAAATAAAAAATACGTCAACAATGAGTAGAAAAATAAGAGTAGGCTAGTTGTGGGAAACAATTCTAACAATAGCATGCAGTGATAAAAAACATTGAATTCTGGACTTTAATATGCCGGAACTCGCGCACGTGAGCGTGTGTGTGACTATACGCACACACACACACGTAGGATATATATATATATATATATATATATATATATATATATATATATATATATATATATATATATATACACATGCACACATACATGCGCAAAGTTACATAACCCTGTAAGTTTTTACTAGAATCCGAAGCATAGTTTTAATTCCTGGCTTTTTATTGTATGACGAGCAACTTATCGTTATTTTCAAAAAAGAAAATGATTGGTTTTTGTGTATTAATTTTCTATCTTCATAAAATATTTCCGCTGTAAATACCCACCAATTGAATGTTTCATGAATCTTATTTATTTATGGGGTGGGGCAGAAATGTAAATAAGATTCGTGTTACTTATTTGTGTAAAATAAACTCCACTCAAAAAAACGTTGATTCCGGTGTAAGGGCCACAACTCGTTTGGCATTTATTAAGTATTTCTCATCTGCCTCCGCTATAACAACACGTGTTATGCGTGTGTGTTGTGTGTGCTTGTGTATGAGGTGTAGTCATAACAGAAAAACATAAAACATATTAGATGTACTCATGTTTTATATTTGATGTTTTATGACAATTTGATAATTTGTGGAAAGATGATGCTTTGTATTGTTTTGGGTATTTTCCTTAAGAAAACGTCGACTTACGTTATCATTTACCTGTACGATTCTGTTTATGTTTGCGTCTGTTTATTTTTGACTGTAAGTGTGTGTATTCGTTCCCACTAAAGATTTAACCTTTGAATTATAAAAAATTATTTGGTAGTTTTTTTTTATTATAGCGCAAGCAGTATTCTATTTTGGTCAAAATATGTGATTTTAATATAAGGACTTATAGCTATATTTATATCCAGTTTATGTTTTCACCTTCTTTTGTTTAGAGTGCGATGAGCAATATATTTTTATACGAGTCTTGCAATTTTTTACACATTGAGAGCGTGTTTTGGACTTAACAATGCTCGTAGCCTGTTAATAAAGAGAATTGAATATTGAGTCCGTTTTGGCAGATTGGTACGATTTCCGACAGCATTTTGTGAACACCCTGGTCCTTTAAGTTTTACATCAACAATTGCAGTTTGCAACTTTTTGGCCATTCATAGCCTGCGATTGAGTGGAGCATTGTATCTTTTAAAAATAATATACGGTCAGTGGACTAAACTGAAGTGGACCGCAGTGATTTTACTAATGAAGTAACAGAATAGACATCAAACAAACGTACATAATAATTTTTAAGTACTAAGTCTATCAGTCAATAATCCTTTTATTCCTAGTATCATCTACCAATGGTTGTGCTCGAGGGAAACCAGTCTTAATACCACGTAAACTACGTGTTTTATTCGATTACCCTCTTACATTTAACAGTCTGTAATTTTCCCACAACGTCAACTTTTAGTGGCAGGGACAAACTTAAGACTACTTTTCTCGTGGACAGCTATAGCTACTTATCCTGCTGCGGAGTTAACTCAACTAGCATATTTGTCATTCTAACGCTTGATGTCTGAACTACCTATCTGGTGTACAAAATGGTATCAGTTTTAAGTAGATAATTGAAGATAATTGAACAAATCGTCTTAGAACAAATGAAAATTTATCTCAGCAACCATGAACTCCTTGACGAATGCCATAGCACCAGCACTGCACTTGTTAACATAACTGATGATATCATACTACGCTTCTCGCGCAATTAGATTTTAGCAAAGCCTTTTTGACACTGTCGACTACGATATTCTGCTAACCAAACTCGATAAGAATTTTAGTTTCTCAACGAATGCTGGTGCTTGCGTCTAGTCATAATTGTCCGACAGACATCAAAGTGTTATTTTTGGGAACTCAAAATCTGACTGGCAGAGATGGAAGAGCTGGTATTCCACAAGGTTCTGTGCTCGGTCCTGTTCTTTTCACTTTGTTCATAAATGACCTTCCTAAATCGCTTAAATATTCACAGCGTTATTTACGTGCCAATGATTTGCAATTATATTATTTCTTTCCTCCGACTGATACCGTTAACATCGTTAGTGAGTTTTACATATACCTTGAAGCTATTGTTAATTGGTCTGCTGAAAATGGTTTTCTAATTAACCCCCACAAATCGCAAGCCATCATGTTTGACAACACTGAATTATTTCTAAAATCGGTAATTTCCGAATCCCCGAAAATCTTTGTAGGCGATACAGAACTGTCAATAAGATCGAACGTCAAAAATCTAGGCATAACTTTGAATAGTACACTTAAGTGGGCACACCATATTGGTAACGTAAGTAAGAAGGCGCTATCGACACTCGATGCATTGAAGCGTCAAAAAAAACCTACTCTCTGAATGCGTAAATAAATATCTTATACGGGTATTAATATTTCCATGTTTTGATAATTGGGACGTAATTTACAGCGTCATTACAGAACAACAGACAAATATATTCCAGAAAATTCAACATCCATGTGTTCGTTTTATATTTAACCTTAAAACCCGTGACCATACCTGTCTTGTTATTACGGAAAGTTGTCATGGCTGTGGCTAGTACATAGACGTAAACTTCATAGCTTACAACTCTTAAGAAAAGTTTAGAATTACAAATCCCCGCCTTATCTCTATAAGAAATTTAACTTTCCCTACTGCCACAATGTTGGTATTCGTTTGTAGGATAACCTAGCTTTGTTGATTACTAGGCTTCGCACAAGCGCCTATTCCAAGACATTTATGGTAGCCAAGACACGCTCTTGGAATGCACTTGGAGACTCAGTGAAGCAGAAATATGCGCAGTCTTCCAATTTAAAAAAACCTGTGCTGAACTCTTGTAGACAAAATCATTATCTAGCATGAACAGTGGATGATGACATAAACCTATATATAAATGTGTGAGTGAATGTGATAGTTTTTGATTTATTTTTTGTTCTCTTCATTGTATTGTGATTCAAAATTTTTCTTCTTTCTTTTTAAAAAATTTCAACTTTAATGCTGCAATGTTATTAATTAATGTAGCTATATAAATGCAATGTTTCCTTTTCTTCTCCTGTTACATTGTGAAATTCTTTCTTATTATGTATACTGTGGTAAAGTGTAAGTAAGACAAGGCGACTTCGCCACATAAAATTAAGACGAATAAATAAATAAAATAAATAAAAATACATGAGGCCAAAGCCGTGGGCGCTCCGTTTGTTTATTATATACATATAATAAATACCAGCAAGAACCACCGTTGTCGGCAAGTAGCTTTGTTTAATGTCCGATGACTCTATGTAACATTAGTATTTGTCATGACTGGTGTTTAAAATTAATAGATCTCTACTTATCTGTTTCTTATCTGTGCTCGAAATCTAACCGTGGCGCATAAAAATGCAGGATTGTAAACGTGTAAAGATTGTAAAATATTTGCACTACAAAGGTAGCGAGCAAAATAACGATAGTGGCATTGCTTGATGTAAATTATTTGATAGTTTTAATAAATAAGCAATGCCAAGACTATAATTTATATTAAAATAGAGATTCTTAGTTAGGTTTAGCATGTGTGAAGAACGTAATAGGGTTACGTTTATAATTTAATATAATTAATAGTTACAAAAAGAAGCATTTGCTATACTGACTAAAATAACAGCCAAAAATTTAAATTAAAATTTCCATAAACAAATAAATTGAATGATACATAGGCAAATTTATATTATTCTGTACAAAAAAATTCATCAGGAAATGTCAAAGACGTACACCTCAAACAGACATTATTTTATAGGTATGGCCATGATATACGTTGAAGCATAAACATAATCGTGTTAAATTTCTCAAATATGCATTTTAGTTGTACTCTTCTTCAAACTGAAATCTATACTGGAATTGAAATTATACCCTAATAAACGCCGATTTTTTAAAATAAACATTATCATTATAGCCAATAAGTGCATTAAATTGTAAGTTGTTAAATATATATAAAATTAATTAATAATAACATATTTTCTTTAATTTCTTGTATTCTTAAATACATTTATTACTAATATAATATATTTACATAATAAAAAAATTTCCAAAGATTTAACAAAAACTTTACTTTAATCAACATGTTATCTGTATGTTGATAGTATGGGAAAAGATACTGCATTACCTGCAGAGATAACGACGGAGCTGATGCAGCAGATACTGAGGGATGGTGAGAAGGACAACAGCATTGTGGTGCTGCCTGACTTAGAAGTGAAAGAAATGAACGAAGACCTCCATGGAGGAAGCTACCTCAGAAGGATTAAAGTCAAGTATACTCGCCAAGGTGATTCGACACACCACAAACTAACACTACTCGTTAAAATTGAGCCGCACAAAGGCCCAATGTCAGATTTGGTTCAGCAGTCCACCTTCTTCCTCAGGGAGACACAGATGTTCAACGAGATTCTTCCAAGAATGTCGGTCCTCCTGTCCCGTGCGTTGCCCGACAGTCACACAGACTTCAGTGCGCGAGTATATTACACACGCAAGACACCAAGCTACCTGATAGCCATAGAAGATCTGTCAGTGAAAGGATTCAAAGCACAAAAACGTGAAAATGGGTTGGACCTAAAACACTGCTTACTAACATTCAGAACACTCGCCAGATTCCACGCAGCATCTGTAATGATCCGTAAGGAAGATGAGAGTTTATTCACTGTATTTGACAAGTATTCTTTCCAAGAGGATGGCCTCAAAGAAAGTACGAAAAAATGACAGGCTTGTTTATGCCTGCCATCGCCCAAGCTGTAGAATCTTGGTCAGAGTTTGGACGCAGCTGGGCTGACCGGGTGCGGCAACGCTTCCAGACCTTGAACGAGGACCTTGCGCAACTTCTAACTAGAGATGACAGTGCTTTCAACGTGTTGAACCACGGCGACTTCGGCGTACACAATGTGATGTACCGCCACTCAGAGACCAGTGGGGAGGTGGAGGCGATAATGCTGGTGGACTTCCAGTGCTGCAGCTACAATTCTCCAGTGCTGGACATGCACCAGTTCATCTTCGGCAGCGCCAATGATGATGTGAGGACAAACCACATCGACACACTTCTGAGAGAGTACCACGTTGAACTGACGACCACCTTGGAGGCCCTTGGATATCCCCGAAATCAGATAATCTCACTGTCACAGCTTCGTAATGAGTTCAATAACAAGATGTTGTACGGATTTTTCTACACAACATGTGTGCTTCCATTTCTGACCATAGACTTAAGCACTCGCCCCGACATTGCTTCCGAGGACGTATTTAATCTTGATAACGGAATTGATCAAATGCAGTCATACGTGAATGATTCCTATTTAAGAAGCTTCAGAGGACTTTTGCCTGTATTCAGTAAAAATAAGGTCTTGTAGACAGCGATCTGGTTTCTTTGATGTAAGTGAAGTAATTTGTAACTACTGACCAAATGTGTTTATGTATCACACTTATTTTGGGTACTGTCACGTAAAAGTTTAATGACTTGTAAGTACACTCAGGATCTGTACAATTTATTCTTTAAAAAATAATGTCATTTTATTTCGATTTCCTACCAAGTTTTGATGTAGCAGAATTTATGTGCCATCATCTATGTTACAAATTGTTAACATGAGGGATAGGATAATTCCGTCCCTCTTTCCATTTGTTTTTTCTCATTGATTTTATTTTATATTATTTATTAAAGAGCTTTTATAATATACTGCATTGTTCGCTGAATGCTGTAGATTTCTAGATTATCAAGAAACATATTTGTATAAATGTATGTAATACAGCTGTGAATAATATCTTGCTCGTGTACGTGTAAAAGTTAGTAAAATTACTCTTGATTGGAGGATATAATTCGTTTTAGTTTTGGTGAGTACTGTTAACCAGGCGTCTATCCAGAAGGAGTGACAAAGGACATGACTTATAAACGAAAGTTTACTCATTGACACGAATCTGACCTGTGATGTTTGAACCAAAAATATAGAATATGCACATATGTTTTTCATTGCTGGAAAGGAAATATTAGTAGAAAGACATGATTTCATATAACAACATTTACTGTAATCCCTCTATTTTCGCACGAATCTAAGACGTACTTCGTTGTTACAATAAAAAATCATGTTATTAGTATTCTAAAGACAGTGCATTGCTCTTAATCTGAAATGTTTCTTGTAACTTTACACAAGTACCGATGACGTTCTTTCTGTTTCGTGTATTTGAGCCTAAAACAATGTTTTATCATTTATATCCTTCAGTACACTGATCACCAGTAAGTACCAATGAGATCAGGAAGTGTTTTCGTAAAAACGTGAATAGTGTAGTAAATAATCCCTGTTTGTTTTGATGATATCATTCGCAAATGTCAAACCTTCTTTTAATATTACACGTAAGTTTTGTTCTAAGATATTCAAATAGAAATAAAAAGTTAGTGTCAGTTGTAACACTGCACGTGTGTTAATTTTACACTTGATGTTAGACACTTAATATCCTAAATGATTTGTTTGATAGTCATTTCTCAAGTGTGTATACATTTCTGCACCAAAATTTCAGTGATAATTTTTGCTCTAATATTTCATGAACACGGTCCTGCATGACAAGACGTCGAAACGTGTCCTTGGACGGTTGATTTATTTTTTATTTTTATAGTACAAGACATTTTGTTTTATGTAGAGTTATCTGAATAAAAGCTTTTATGAAATTATATTTATTTTTCGGTAATGTTACGCTATTCCAGACATGTGATTGTGAAACATTATAAAATTGTTTCGCTCTGTTTTAAAACTTAATTTAGTAAATATTGTTCTTCTGTTACTTGTTTTTAAATGATACTATACTCTGTTCACTCTAACCTCAGTTCTAAAGTAAACAAATAACATCATACCATGGCACTTTGCTAGCTTCTAATTGGCTCAATTTGTGCAACGCGCTGTCGTACTATTTCTAACCATCAAAACTGTGTACAGTCAGTATCACAGAAAACAACAACACACGAAAATTAAAATCAATGTTGCGTGAAAATTTCGTATTGTCATCGACATACCAAAGTAAACAGTTCATAAATACTGAAAAATAAAAATAATATATTTCATGTCCGAATGCAGTATACTGCAAATTTCTGTTGCAACTTTTAAGCCATGACTAACGATCATATTCAAATATTCTGATACTGACGTAACGAAAATTTGGTACTCTATGCAGACAAATTGTCAACAAAACCAGCTATAAAACTTACTATAAAGTCCTCTTTGTGATTATTTTGTACTAGTTCTTCGTTGTGTAAAAATTGTGTGTGTTCAATCACCAAATAATCTGTCGATAATTCATATCACATATTCTTATGGTATAATAAACGAAAAGTTACCAGCATAACTCGTAAGGCTACTTTCCTCAAAAAGGGTGCAAATTATTACTGAAAATTGAAATCGTTTAAAACAAGTAAGTTTGCTAAATAATATTCGAGTAACACGTTTAATAAATTGGGGAAAACTATTTCTGAGACGATTTTCTAACATAAAAATAAATAAAAAAATAGCCACCGTTTTCAAAATAATACACACAGATGAACGAAACATACAAAAGTGAAGTCAGCTTTATACGCAGTATGTGCGGCAAAATGGGAGAGATTCTAAAATAATATATATATATACTATATATATATATATATATATATATATATATATATATATATATATATTGCTAAAAATATACAGATGGCTGTCATTTTGAAAATACGAAGACAGGATGAACGAGTTACAGTAAAGTGAAGTAACTTTTGTTTGCGGTATATATGTGTATCACGTTTGGTGAAATTCTGAAAAATATTTTCTAAGATATGAGATACTATGCCGAAAATGAAAAAATTGCCGTCATTTTGAAAATATGAACTCAGGATGAATAAAATGCACAATATTAAATCCAACTTTGTATGTCGTACATGTGCACTGAGTTTGGTAAAATGAGGAAAAAAATTTATTATATAATGGACTACTATCTTAAAAATATAAAAATGCTCGCCGTTTTTTCAAATATACAGGATGTAACAGAAGTGATGGTCAATAATTCACACATGGAAAGCACTGGCCAAAAGAAGCTACAAATGTCCAATAAACATGGGTCCGGAAATCAACCGTTGTCGAGTTCTCGTAACAAGTCGAATTGGGGACCAACTCCAAACGCGTTTGGATTCCTAGGTAATTACGCTGGTATCTCAAGGTATGGGTTCGCCTATCAGGTTGTTGACGTATGCGCAACTACTCCCCTCGCTCCCTACATGCACTGTGCCGTACAGACAATCAGTTACGAAAGTAAAGGCACCATGGATGGAGGTTACACTAATGAAGAGTACGCTGACATGCACTTCATGTATGGCAAAGCTAATGGCAGTGCACTTCAGGCTGCACGATTGTATGATGAAGTTTTTCCTCGCCACAGGCAGCCCGACAGACGTACATTTACGAGGTTATATCAGCGCCTTCGAGAAAGTGGGAGTTTTGCACATCATGTACGAGAAGGTAGACCCAGATACATCACACCTGATGTTGAGGGAAGAGTGTTAGACATTGTACACGACCGTCCGAGTACTTCAACAAGGAGGATTGCTATCCAGGAGCGTGTGCTGTGTCATATGAGTGTGTGGCGGATTTTACATCGGCAATTACTATATCCGTATCATCTCCAGCATGTTCAAGCTCTCAACAATGCATACTTCCCTCCTAGAGAGAATTTCTGCCAATGGATGCAACAACAGGGTACTTTGAACCTCCTGTTTGTAAGCAGTATTCTGTTCATGGATGAAGCTGGGTTTACACGTAACGGAATATTCTATTTACATAACTGTCACATTTGGGCCGATGTCAATCCTAATGCGACACACGTGTCACGATATCAGCAACGTTTTTCGTTGAAGGTCTGGGCCGGACTGCTCGGATACCGCATAATTGGACCACACTTCCTACCACAGAGACTAACCGGAGATCGGTACAGGCAGTTTCTGCGTACTGTACTTCCAGATCTGCTTCATGATGATGATGTTCCACTGAACCAACGCCTGAACATGTGGTTTATGCATGACGGTGCTCCAGCACGTTTTCAATTACGTGTGCGCCGGCTTCTAACTCGACGGTGTGGTCAACACTGGATAGGTAGAGGAGGAAGTGTGCCATGGCCTCCAAGGTCACCGGACTTAAATCCCATGGATTTCTGTGTGTGGGGTCAAGTCAAAAGCCTGGTCAATGCTACTGAGGTCAACTCTCTTGAAGAATTACGCTTGCGGATTCAAGCAACCTTCCAGCATTTACAGAATACACCAGGACTGCCTGAGAGGATTCGCAACTCGTTTCAGAGACGAGTTCAATGTTGCATTCAGACGCATGGGCAATATTTTGAACACCTTCTTTAAATATTAGAGATTCCATGTTTTCCTACATACTGATCAACTGCAACAACAATGTGTTCTATCTCGACAGCGGTTGATTTCCGGACCCATGTTTATTGGACATTTGTAGCTTGTTTTGGCCAGTATTTTCCATGTGTGCATTATTGACTATCACTTCTGTTACACCCTCTATACACAGGTCGAGCGAAATACAAAAAAAAAATGTCTAGTTAGCTTTGTATGTAATATATGAGTACCAAGTTTGATAAAATTCTGAAAAAAAAAAAAAAATCCTACGATATGTAATACAATGGTAAAAATATGAAAACAGCCGCATTTTGAAAATAAGCATAGGTACAGTATGAACAAAATGCACAAAATTCAAGTTAGCTTAGAACGTAGCACATGTGCACCAACTATGGTGAAATTCTGAAAAATATTTCCTATGATATGTGGTACCATACCAAAAATATAAAAATGGTCACTATTTTGAAAATATAAACACAGGATGAACGAAATACACACTATAAAAGTAAAATACGTATGTACTATACGCGTACAAAGCTAAGTCAAATTCTAAATAAATTTTCCTACGATATATAATACTAAGCTGAAAATATTTAAATGGCCGCCATTTTGAATATATGCACACAGGATGAACGAAATACCGAAAATCAAGCCAGCTGTGTATGTAGTATATGTGTACCAAGTTTGATGAAATTCTAAAGTACGGTTCTTTAGATATCTAACTTGATCGAAAAATGTTAAAATGGCCGACATTTTGTATTACGAAAGAGGCGTTAATGAAATGTAAAAAATTCTAAGATTACAAAGTACTATATTTGTACAAGGTTTGATGAATTTCGGTCCACTGGTTCAAACGTTTTAGGGGCGGACATAGACATATACGGACACAGGCATATACACACCAAACATAGGCCTACACACACATACACAGAGAGAAATGTGATCTCATAAGCTTACTTTTTCCTTCATAAAGTAGGCTAAAAATACGTAAAATTTTTATTCGTGCATTATAACCATCACTGTAGTTTATTTAATAATGCAGGCATACATATCCACGTTTCGAAAATTATACAACACAATTTCACTTTTCACATCCAATGTCACATAACCTAATCGCAAGTTTATTGACCATGTGAACATTACCGATGCGAAGACTGAACGTAATAGACCAAGTAATTTAGGTACGGAAGAACCGAAACGGAAAATGAATGTACGGAAAAACCAGCAACGTCATAAAATTGACGTGTTAGTAATAAAAATTACTGCGAGAAAAAGTTAGTTTTGTTTATGATGTTTCTGACATATTTTTATAGTGGTCATTATTACTTAAATAAACGTTTGATACTTTCACAGACAAGTTATAGGGGTACCGTATATTCCTAAATACCAACAATTGTACCAAGAAACTCGTACGTTTAACAGTGCGTCAGTCGTTAAATAACTCGCGAAACAAGTGTACGGACATGTCATTCGCGTACCATAGATATAGTAACAAACGCATAATTTAGTAAAGTATGTTGGCAACGTCTGTTAATCTTAATGTATAAAATGAAGTGTCCTGACTGACACACACACACGCACACACACACACACACACACACACACACACTCTCTCTCTCTCTCTCTTTCTCTCATCAACGTGCAGTCCAAACCGCTGGACCTAAAACCATGCAATTTTGAGGGAAGCTTCCTCTTTGCCCGTAGGCACCCACTAAGAATTAACCGGGAAAGCTAGCATAAATTTTTTATCTTCATAATATTCCTGAAAGAAATGCATATTGGCGAGTTTTTTGATTATGCAAAATTCGAAAATTAAGGGGGTGAAAGCTGTAATATGTGTTTTTCATTAATCCGTGATTTCCTCTAAACCATTTCAGATAGTGAGGTGGCTTTTTCTTTAAAATAATGCTTAAGCAAATATCCGATATATGTATGATACTGTTCAAAAATGACATTTTAATTGTACAATATAAAACATTTTCCTTCTAAACACCCACAACTTGTATGTAATGCGTATGTCATTTACGGTATTCTGCAAAATTTTAAATTACACATTTTTTTTTAAATTTTAAATTTTTAATCTCTTTCAACTCAGAACATTGATTAAACTAACTAATAATTAAAATTTGACTCCTACAAATTTTAAGTTCTTTAATGTTTTATGAAGTATGGATTCCTTTTCAACTGTAAGCCAAGAAATCTGAATCCGTAGGCTATTTGTGACAGGTTTACCAATTACTTGTTACATAACATTT
This sequence comes from Medauroidea extradentata, assembly GCA_003012365.1. Taxonomy (NCBI): domain Eukaryota; kingdom Metazoa; phylum Arthropoda; class Insecta; order Phasmatodea; family Phasmatidae; genus Medauroidea; species Medauroidea extradentata. The sequence continues at coordinate 107,637 of PNEQ01002084.1, read as the reverse complement.
GTATGTACCTTAAAAATTAATGAAGTTGTTTTGGAATAACAAAATATTAATTAATTTCATGTTAACTGAAGGATAGTAAGAACTATTCGAATTCGCTTAAATGATATACCTTCGAAAAATAAGAAAATAATATAAATAGGGCAGGCAACAAAAGAAATCATCGAAACGAAAAATCATTTTGAGAAAATGAGTATGGTAGCATCGTTCGTTATTTTCAGTGTCTTCTTTACGAACGAACTAAATATTTGACGGAAGAAAGCACTTCCGACATTTTCCACGATCATCCACTTTCTGACAATCATTGTGACGAAATAATTCATATTGCGCCAGTATTAAAGCAGGATGTAAAAAATTATCAAAGTGCTGCTTCATTGCGACCGACAAAAAATAACTGGAATTCGGAATAAACAGCCGCAGAACACACACGTTCATACTACGCACTGTCATCTGCAACATTTTATCTTGCTCCGTCCATAGTACGCTAAACTATATCTGCTAGTCACGATTGCTTGATAAGGCCAGCAACAGATATATGTACTGGATGAGCGACAGTGATATTGCCATTTCTACAGCAACTGTGAATACGTATAACATAGCACTGTAGGTGCTCGTGCGCAGCGGGAAAGTCACTTGAGACTATCACCAGGTATTTATCATCACGTGAGTATACTTTGCTACTTAATAAGTTTATACGCTTGTATTCATTACAACGTCTGTAAAGATTAAAGTTGTACTAAACTGGGTTTGAACAACTGATTTCCGTATCAAAACAAATAAAAAACATTTTCGAAATTCGTGGTACTGCCGCATAGAAGGATGCTCTAAATTATACAAATGGTTAAAAGAGTCTTAATATGTTTATCCTTGTTAATACATTGATTCATGCCGTTGCGTATATACGATTGGACCTGACAAAGTACTATCAGTATTCATAACACTGCTTCCTGTGACATGGTATAAAGTGTTATTTCCCTCTTTTATAGTCTTGCACATGAATTGTAGTAAATAAAACATTTATTTGCTACATTGTTCTTTTAAAGTGAAGTTAGTTTAATTTTACGCGTTCTTAATTTGAATAATAATAATACAGGAATAAGTTCTGTAAAGGTTTGAGTAAACCGGAACTTATAAAATAGTGCGAGTTTGTGGACGTACTGTATTTTGTATCCCTACATAAGCAATGTTTCTGACAACAAAACCATACTTCCTTTTTGTAAATTATTATATATGCGACATTATTTAAAGTTGAAATAAGTTTTGTATACTAACGTTATTACATTACATTATTAGTTTTAAAAATATTTTGTTATTTCATTGGGATTGAATGAACAAGTGTACATCGATATCAAATGTTTTGCTTTCTTAGTACCGCTATCAATAAAATTGTTACCACAATGTTGTTTATACCAGTCACATCCGTTCGCGTAGAATAATTTAAATTGCTTGTATCCATTGCGGTAACTGTGATACACACACGACAATGTGCTAAGTTTAGGAAGATCTCTAATTGTGACGGATACGTATTAAGAGTAGTAAATGAGATTGGCATTTTTCACTTCTATGTGCGACCTTGGTGCGGAAATAAGCAAAGTTATACGGTAACTGTTACGAATAAAAGAATAATATATGGGTATGGGTTTACAAAAACATCTATACTTTAATGGGGAACGAGTGTGTTAATTCTTAAACTTAAAGGGTAAACTCACACAACATGTGTTCCTGGAAGGGGGGGGGGGAAACATTCACCCCCAATCTGTTATAGGCCAGATTGGAGGCCTCGAGATATAAAACTAAACTTTGTAGCGAAGACAGGTAGAGCAAAACAGTAACATAGGGGTAGCAAGAGACAAACATGGTTAAAATAGGGGAAATGGGATCTTTTCAGGGACTGCAAGTATTTCTTGAAATCTACGAAAAATTACTTACTAACCAAAATTTAACACTGTATTTTTACTTATTCTACTATGTGAAATTAATTATACCCATCAGTAGTAATTAATTAAATATAGGCGAATACCAAGAATATCGTGTTCAAAACAATTCTGTATTAACTCAAATAGTTTACATAAGTGATTAATTAGCTCGTACACGGAGCAAATAGCTTTATAATAAATGGCCCTTAAAGAATTACAATTACAATAATCTTTGTTATAAAATCAAAACAAACGAGGGACGGTTTATGCCACGAAGGGGGAGTAATACACACAACTTTATCTTCAAAATTAGAACATATCTAGGGATAATGGGATTAGATTATCAACTGCACGACAAATAAAATATTACTGTACTTAGTTATACGTTACCAAATTACTTTATTAATAGTTTTAATTGTCAACATCAAGAATAATATTTATAAAAAAGGGAGTGGGGGTTCAAATATGCAACTTGGAGACTGACTTACAATTGAATAAAATAAGTGACTAGTGTAACTATCATTAGTGTGACTACATACGTGTGCCTTTCAGCTCGGACCTACGTTTAACAAATACACGAAGTTAGGCTACTTACCTCATTCTGAACTGAAGTCCCTCGGAGTTCCTCCAACCCTCGGCTTCGATAATCGAACCAACGAAGACGAAAGGTAGAAGACCAAAAGACAAAACGCTATCTGCTATCTGCTCCCAAACGGGATGTGTATTAAATTGTAATGACTTGTAATTAAAGATTTTACTAACGTTGCAACCAGTGAGTAGGAAAGTCAAAGATGGTAAGGGAAGCTGCCGTTACCAGTTGTAAGGAACTATCCTAATAAACTTCAGTTTGTCAAAATTAGGAACCATACCTGAGTCCTGCGAATGCTAGTAAAGTGTTTTTTTTTAACTTAGGCATTAACTCGCTACGTTAATTATTCATTCAAAAAATATTTCTAACAAGCAGTTTCTCGTAAAAGTAATATAACGCAACAATTTGTTTACTAGAATATGAAGTGAAGTTTGTAATTCGCGTCAGGTTACTTTGTAACGTGCAATTGATCGCTTATTGCAAACTACGCGTTGATTTTCGATCTTCATAAAATCATTTCAGCTGAAAATACCCACAACTTAATTACGTCATGAGCCTTATTCATTTACAGTGCGGGGCAGGAATTAAAATCAAGTACGTATTATATATCCTTCGAAATGAAATCTTTAAACAGTTTATTCAGATACGAGGACTTCTTAAACCACAACTCGTCTGTCAATTTTCATTTCCAGCCTCACCCATCCCCGCCTTCAGTTTATAAACTTTAAAAGGGCATTTATACTTTATGCATTTCACGTTTATCTGCCACTCCTGTAAAATCAGTATCTCGTATCTCAGAAATACTATCTATCTGAGAATAAATTTGTTTTGCACGTAGAGAGTTGTAATGTATACTATTTACACGTTGCATTCAAATCTACGTTTCCTATACCTGGCACATAGAAAAGATGATACTTTGTACAGTTTCAGGGTAATTTCGTGAAGGAAATATAGGTTTAGGTGATAATTTAACCGACAGCAGTTGTCAAAGTTTGCATATATGTGTTTTTTGAGTATGTATGTGTTTGTGTTTGTACCCAAAACAGTTTTGAACGTTTGAATCGTTATAAATTTTGGCAACATTTGTTATGTTACTGCACCGCAAATTTTTTTTTTCAACCCAGTGTTAAACTATCAATTTAATGCCTGTGTTGCAGTTTCCTTCCCTCTCAGACTGTGGATTAGACTAACATTGCTCGCAACCTATGTGAATTGAATGATGGGCCCGTTTCGGCGTATTACTATTATATCCAACAGACTTTTGTGAGCACATCGGGGCATTTAAGAACTACATCAGCGATGAGAAAACTGCGACATGTTGGCCATTCATAGTCTGCGAATTTAAGTGGATCATTGCAGTTTTCAAATATAATGAACTGCCCGTAGTAACAACGATTTCTTTGTACATTTAACAAACTTGAACGTTGCACTGTCACTGACCGAAGTGTTATTGAAATTAACTATATGAAATAGAGAAAAAATATTTAAAATCAGATATTAGTCTCCGATTAATCATATCTATGTTTTTTTAAACACAAAGCAAATTATAAACCAATATTTACATTGCTTACCGACCATCTTTCACGGTGATCGTACACAAGAAATGCATCCTTATTTTATGTCGTGTACAAATAAACTTGGCCGCCCATCACAATTTCAAACAATCTAACAAAGGGCTACGTTGCTGTAGGCTTGCTATTGAAATTATAGTTACATATTGTGGAAAGTCATGGCATCATTTTCTGTGAGTGTATTATCTATGTAAGTATAGCTTCTTATGCCTTATATATTTCGGCAACGGTTGCGGCCACGGTATAGCCATTTACAGACTTCAGTCGTGGCACACCATAATTATTATCGGCCCAGTCAAATGAGGACTCGCCAGAAACGAAAGAAAAGTGTCAGAAATGAATACCTGACATTGATCCTAGCAAACAATATACTACGCCCGCGATAAATCACGATCTATAAATATTTTCGTCAGGCGATCCGTTTGTACAGTTGATTCATTACTTACTCCTCTACTGATGCAATATTATCAATCCAGTTTCTTGACACACCTACTAGTATTTCGGGATGTACCTGCACACTCTCGCAAATTGAACTCGTGTCGATACGATGTATTAAATCGCAGCAGGCCGATGAAAATTGGTTCAACTAGTCGTTGTCAGCACATTTGCCGATGCATGGGAAAAGTAAAGTTTTGACATGAAATACGTATTTGAACTGCTGGTTGGTCGTCATGTTTGGATGGAGCATATAGCCAATTAAACGTCAATTCTCGGCTGGTAAGATCTCTGCGAATCATCAGCACACCTAACAACCGAGTTTAGATTACTGAAGGCGACTGGGGTAGGACTCAGTCAGCACGATGTTTAATAAGTAGCATAGCCGGGGATGGGATTTAAACACGCGTCCTCCTTAATTAGAGGAAACCTGTTACCATTCCACCCACTTCTCTCGGTGGAGTGGAAATGTAGGTGAGTTGACAGATAGGTTAACTATTGTTTAGGTCTTCAGAGGTTGTAAGGGTGAATGCTGTGGATGTATAGAGCAGCGCCAGGAATTTGGCACAAGGAAAACGTGAGTTTCCTGAGTAAACCTACAGACTTGAAACATTGTTCCATCCCCACACACAAACATTCTGAGGACTGACCACCCCGGTAACCGTGTCTAACGCGCCACTGCAGACCCTACAGGCATTTCAGCGATAGTTCGTTGGTGTCGGTGTAGATAACACAAGGCATAACTAGAGGCACGTAAATTTCGCAGATACATTCCAGGTCAGGTTGAACGCCAATTATGTATACTTCATTGTCATGTCTGTGACTTACTGGCAGCTGTTACGAAACTCGTTTACTACTGCAATCTAGTAGTAAATAAGGAAATAATGCGAAGTGCTATCGCTTGCTACCTGCTTGTACGGTTATAAGCCAATAGATAATCGATTGTGGCCAGTGGGTGTATAGGACTGACAAGTCTAGGCTGCTGCCAGATGAATCCGCGAAATTGACGTACCTCTAGGCATAACACATGTTCCAACATTAAATAAGTGTCGTTTGAAACATCATTTTTATGTGCCACCAGCAAATGTATCGCTGTACACCTAACATTAAACTGCGTTATTGGGATATGATATTAGTTCATGAGAATTTAAGATGTTTATTGCAATAGGAGTTAACCATTAGAATTTATAGGTTAGTGAACATGCGCCATTGCTCATGTTTAGCTGAAAAAAAAAATGCGTTGAATGGCAAAATACAAAAAATAACAAAAAACATACATAAAACAAACGAAAAACATAAAAAAATAATCCCAGAGGTAATCTATTAGTTTTGTTTTAATTTTTTAAAATTTTTAATTAATTAATTAATTTAATTATTTACAAATTTTTTAATCTTTTTGAACAGGAAGCAAAGAAATCTAAAGAGAGAATTTATTCTAATATCAGCACGAAACGTAGACACAAAATACAGACACGAATAGAACCAGATTCACAAAATTAAAAAAGATGGAAGTAGACAAAAAACATTTAACAGTGGACAGAAACAAAAGACAAGGGACAACACAACACAAAAAAGAAGTTAGTCTATTAATTAAAAATATATAGACAATTAAAAAATTTATAGTATTCCCCTGGGATTGCTTTTTTCTGTTTTTCTGTTATTTTTGTCTGTTTTTGTTCTTTTATTAACTTCGTCATTCAACACAAGTTTGATCAGCAATATATGAGCAACGGTGTATGTTCACAAACCAATAGATTCTGATTTTAGTTAACGTCTCGAAAACGGCTGTATTATGCGTAAAAACACAAAACACTATTATTCGTAGACTTACATAACATTCCCTCGTTAAAAAAACAATAATAAATGTACACTTCAGATTTTTAAATGATCCTTAATTTTTATGGAGGTATTTGCTATTGGAGATTTATTTGTACTTTATATTTTAGTAATGCAGTATCCAGAACTTAGACATTTGTCGTTCATTTCGGCAGCGTTCCTTGCAAGAATCATCTGGTACAACTACACTCTCAAAGGTGGTTACGGTTCTTAAGAATAGTCTTAGCCTTTATGTCATGTATATCTCTTCTATCCCTTCTTTTTTTAACGAAACATCAGCCTATGTTCGTAGGTAGAGTTCGGCTCCAACATGTGTAATTTCCAATTTAGAACATTTCACGGTATAAATACATAATTTTTACTACATGTATGTCAAGAGTTAAAGAAACAATAGAGAGCAAACTTAACAATTATTCACTTTATCATCCAACTTTGATTTAACCAGTCTCATAATTGTATGTCTACTATGCTTGATGATAATACGACAGTAAATTAATACATCATTATTTAATATTTCCAGAGGCTGGTACATGTACATGTACCCACGTTGATGAAAATAGCTTTGTAAGTTATGCTGTTAACTTCTCGTTCATGTTCGTTCCGACCTTCCCCGCGGTGCAAATGTCACGAATTCAATAGATTTGAGAGGCTAGGTCACAAGCTGTTGTTATATTTGAGTAGTGAAACTCTGTTGCGTATTTTTAGAAACATATAAAATGTAGCGGTGCATACAAAAAGTCTTTGGATAGTTTTTTTTTTCAGTTGTAAATCAATGAAGTGTCATTTGTTTAAAGTATGTTTTTTGAACAGATGAGAATTGTCGGCATGCTTCGGTAATCATCAACCCAATATTAATATAATTTTTATTATATTCAAGAGGAGACAGAAAGTAAATTTTACGTATATTTTGTCTTCTTGACCAGTTCTCCGCACTGAGTTAGCCTACCGAATTTTCGCAACTTCTGAATAAGGTTTTCAAATCTATAACATTGGTCTTGACTTAAAAATTGCAAGTGAGTACTGAACTTAATCGTTAGTATTATATAAAATCATTATTTTTTTTAGTAACATGTGTAATGATTTCAAGGCAACATTCTTATTACTACTAGTGCGTAGTTTTTTTACACATACTGTACATTTTTTTTTTGGGTGGAAATAGCACGTCAGCGAGCTATAAAAACTGAGCCAACTAGCAGCTAACGTAGTGAAACGATAACATTGTATTTGTTAACTTCGTAACTCAGGTAAGAGTGTACGGATAGAAGTATAGCAGCACTCTTTTCAGTCGGAGGTACATTATGGACGACTTGAAGAAGTACACGCCCCCTGACGCCACACCGCAGGGGAAATACTGTGAGAAACAAAGCTTGTTTACAAACATGCTGATTTGTTAGTTGGTATCTGCAGAAAGCAAAAATGTTGCGCAGTCATAGATTTACACGCAAGGGTAAAAAATATTAGTTTCAATTTCATGGTTAAGATACGCAAATACATAAGATTAATTTTTACCGGAAAAAGCGGCAAATTCCAAACAAATAATCAATTTTCTTCACGTACATCTCATCCGGGACATGTGAAGTCAAACAGCTAAATGGAGGTTATGTTCGGCTGCGGTATCCATGGAGATATGAATTGTATCCCACACCTGACTGAAGCTCCGCCTCTTTTCAAGTCGTCCATTATGTTGTAAATACCAAACGAGTTATGCTATTATCGGTTTGACCTTCTGCAGAACGAATTTTGGTTTAAATGTGAGAACTTGGCAACTATTCTTAGCGGAATATAAATTTGGCAGCAGTAAAGTTGTGACGCTTATGATCACACCACGACACAATCAACTCGAACGTTATTAAATCTAAGCGGCCTATCACCCCATTACATTCGTGCCGAATTTCGAGGCAATCTGTTTACCTGTTACCCGCACATTTTAAAAGCGTAAATTATCAGGTAGTTTTTTCTCGTTTAATGTAGCGCAAAAAGACTACGTGGTAGAGAATTTATTGTTTCAATGTGTAATACCGTCGGCATAACAAACTTTTCAATAGTTCTAACGATTAAGTAGCTAGTATTTATCTCATACTAAATAACTTGTTAAGTGGAAGTTTTGTAAATGAAATTCTGATATAAGTCTAATGCAGAAGTTGTACGTTGTTGATAATAACACCCATTTATTTTAAACATGTTTCATGGCATTTACAAATAAAATTACTAAAGAATACATTATTTAAAACATTTATAAACCAAACTGCATCAGAAAGGAAGGAAACAGTAAAAAATGTTTGTACTTTAATAAAGAAAATTTTTGGGAACAACAAATTTCTTTTGAAATTAGTTTTAAAACTACAAAGTTTGCCTTTGTAAAAAATTCAAAGTATATGTTTGTAAAATTACAAGGGATAGCCAGGTAAGTGTGCTTGCAACAAGAAAAAAATTCAATTTTGAATACTCGTTTTACTTAAATTGTATCACCTAACTTTTATATAAAATAACATTTATGCAAATAAAAAAAATAACTTCAGAAAATAATTTAGAATAAATAAAGAACTTCAAGGTGGAGTTCATATTCAAAACCGCTTCCCCGCGCACAGGTTCTGCGCAGTTTACATCTAGACCACCTTTACTTCCATGCTATCTGATTTGACTATATTTGTATATATTCAATGTACAGAAGGTTCAGTGATAATCTTGTTTTTAAAATTTTAAACAATGCACTTAGTATGAAAATTCACTTTATTCCAGAAAAATGGCTACACAATATGTGATTTTGTATAACCGTGTAATTTTCGCGAAACTGTGATTTTGGTGGACTACGCATTTTTCTATGTATTTTACAATGACAATCCTGTTAACTTTATAAACAAATAATTTTACAGGAGAAATTGTTAAACATATTTCAAAAGTATGTGAAACTGCAAAGAAATGCCTTGTCGTATTTACAAAAAAAAAAATAAATCAGGTTAGGAACTGTCGGTATGAAGTACAAGGAATTCCTTTGTAGTATTAAAAATTTATATCTGTAATTTTACAAACGAATGATTTTACAAACAAAATCTTTGAACTTTTATAAGAGTGCGGAGACAACTCCGTCTGCGCTCAAAGTTACACAACGTCCTTATTCATATTTTATTACATATTGAAAAATATTTCAAGGAGTACGAAACTTGCTATAAACATTTAATTAGTGCTTGTCACTCCTCTTCCGACAATAGCCTCCATTAACAGCATAGCTTAGTCTTATTTCCAAATACAATGTAACACTAACGTGAATTAAATTATAGATATCTATTGTCAGTTTCTTACCTTACCTAGAGAGGTGACTACGGAACATGAAAAAGCCAGAATTGTGGAAACACTCAATGGAAACACTATTGCATTACAAATATATTGCTCGATTACGAAATGATGGAATTTGTTTGAAGTAAATAATGGGATAGTAAGAACATATGTGTAATTACATAACCATAATTCCTAAAAACTTAAAATTTTTAGTTTTTATTTTACATCAAACCACGTAAGTGTAGCTAAAAATATTTGTTTGAGCATTATAATGTTATTTCTATATTTTAATATAAATGCTAGTTTTCCAGATTAGAAGTATTTATTATATCACATAAAATACTGACTGTATATGATACAAATTACTATTTTCCTTACATATCCACTTAATACAATAAGGTAAATTTAGATTATTCTATACAGTAAATTACTTCGGAAATGTCAAGACAACCCCTTCAACAAAAATTAGTGTATTTATATGGCCATGACATATGCTGAAGCGTAATCGTAATCGAGCCAAATTCCATTTTACTTCAAACTCAAGTTATATATAAATAAAATTGCACACTATTTAACCTGATTTTTATGTAAATATTTTTCCTTTCCTTCAATCAGTGCGTGTAATTCGAAGTAGTTAAACATCAATGTCAAATTAATTTAAAATAAGTTTCGTGGAATAGCTCTACTTAATGATATATTATTTTTGCAATTTATAAATAATTAAATGTGGAAATATGAAATAATAAATCATTAAATATAAAAATTAAAAACAATTTCCCGAAGAAAAATAAATATTTCTATTTGTATGTTGACAGAATGGAGAAGGATACATCTTCGTCTGCAGAGGTCACCGTGGAGCTGATGCAGCAGATACTGAGGGATGTTGAGAAGGACAACAGCGTTGTGGTGCTGCCTGACTTAGAAGTGAAAGAAATGAACGAGGACCTCCATGGAGGAAGCTGCCTCAGAAGGGTGACAGTCAAGTATACACGCCAAGGTGACGTTTCTCGTCACACACTAACACTCCTCGTCAAAACTGAGCCGTACAAAGGCCCACTGTCAAGCTTAATACCTCAGTCCACCTTCTTCCTCAGGGAGACACAGATGTTCAACGAGATTCTTCCAAGAATGTCGGCCCTCCTGTCCCGTGCGTTGCCCGACAGTCACACAGACTTCAGCGCGCGAGTATATTACACACGCAGACACCAAGCTACCTGATAGCCATAGAAGATCTGTCAGTGAAAGGATTCAAAGCACAAACACGTAAAAATGGGTTGGACCTGAAACATTGTTTGCTAGCATTCAGAACACTCGCCAGATTCCATGCAGCTTCTCTAATGATCCAAAGAGAAAATGAGGATTTGTTTACTGTATTTGACAAGCATTCTTTCCAAGAGGATGTCGTCAAAGAAAGTATGAAAAAGTTAACAGGCATGTTTGTACCTACCATCACCCAGGCTGTAGAATCTTGGACAGAGTTTGGACGCAGCTGGGCTGACCGTGTGCGGCAACGCTTCCAAACCTTGCACGAAGACCTTGCGCGTCTTCATACTAGGGATGACAGTGCATTCAACGTGTTGAACCACGGCGACTTCGGCGTACACAACGTCATGTACCGCCACTCTGAGACCAGTGGAGAGGTGGAGGCGATTATGCTGGTGGACTTCCAGTGTTGCAGCTACAACTCTCCAGTGCTGGACCTGCACCAGTTCATATTCGCCAGTGCCAGTGATGATGTGAGGGAACACCACATCGACACACTTCTGAGGGAGTACCATTCCGAACTGACAGCAACCTTGGAGGCTCTAGGATATCCCGAGGACCAGATTATCTCTCTGTCACAGCTTCACAATGAGTTCAACAATAAGATGTTGTGCGGCTTTTTGTACGCAACGTGTTTTCTTCCTTTTCTGACCTTAGATTTAAGCACTCGCCCTGACGTTACTTCTGAGGACGTATTTAATTTTGATAATGGCGTAGAAAAAATGCAGTCAATTGTGAGTGATTCCTATTTAACAAGCTTCAGAGGTCTTCTGCCTGTATTCAGTCAAAATAAAGTTTTATAGGTAGCAATGATGTAGGTGTTTTTTTTTATAACTTTGGACAGTTTGTGTTAATGTATTATTGTTTTATTCTAATCGTTTATAAAGTTGTATAACTGGTAAGACACTCAGGTTCCATACAATTTATGGTTTTAAGTATCATACTTTTATTTGGATATCTCATTTAGTTTTGACGTAGCCTAAATTATGTTCCTTTCTTCATCTTCTGTGTCACAATTTGTAACTATGCGAGATACGAGAATAACATCCCGTATTCTATTAGTTTTCTTTTTGCTCAGAGACTTTTTATATTATTTATAACAGAGTTGTGCAATGTAGTGCTGCTTTCTTGAATGGAGCAAATTTCTTGAATATTCGGATACATATCTATTTAGAATGTATATAACACAGCTATGAATATTGTATTAATTATATAAATTAAAATGTAAAAATTAAATACATTTTGCTGTTTGTTAGAGGGTAGAATTCATTTCTTTTTGGTGCGTATTTCTTTTTCAGAGGTCTAGCCAGAGGGAGTAAACAAATATGTGACTCATTTAAAATTTTTCACAGTGACACGGAACTAACCTGTGACGTGTGAAACAAACGTCTAGAATCGCACATTTGCTTTTGTTGCTGGAAAGGTAATATTTGTCGAATTACTAAATTTTTTTAACAATATTTACTGTAATCGTGCATTAGTCTTCACAGACATTTGGTAGTTAAATAACAAATCACGTTTTTAGTATTCACCTGTATGCAAGTGCTGATGGAATTGCTGTTCCATGCCATGGATTTAAGTTTAAAATAGTCTTTTGTAATTCTTATCATTGTGTTTACTGATCACCAGCAAGCACGGATGAGATCAGGAAGAGATTGTGTAAAAACGGAAAGTCAATATTCTGCGTTTGTGGTGAGATGTATTATTTACAAACGTAAGACCTTTATCATATCACACGGTAAGTACTATACAAATAATTCAGACTGACAAAAAAAGTTATTGCGTATTATAACACTGCATGAGTGTTGATTTCAAATCTGATATGTAACATTTTATACTCCAGATGAACAAACTGACTAGTTTGCTAGTAATTTCCCTTACGATAGTATAATTTCTGCACAACACTTTGAATCATAAGTTCTGCTCTAACACCGCTTTCATATTTACCAATTTCAATTACATTCGAAATTTCATTTTTCACTATTAAATATGAATCTGATTTTGGAAACTATTATATACTTTGTTCAAGATAATGCTCTGTGATACTTTAACTGTCCTGCACACTAAGCAAGGCAATAGTAGGCATATTCTTTTTAGTGACCTCCAAGTGCAGAGGTTTTTGCTTATACAATTAGGGCAGTCAATTCTCTTAGTCTCAATCTCGAATATTAGATATCACAGTAGCGGTTTATAACTTGCTGGAAGTGCATAAGGGAATATCTGCAGGTAATTAATTATACATATATATGAACACGCTTTCATCAAATAATACGTCCTATAACATCCCTCACTGTAATGGTATGAAGGTTAACAATAAAACAATAGGTTACCAACAAAACTATATACCTATTGAGAATACTCTTTTAAATGTTGGTGCAAATAAACTAAAAAATTTGAAAGTAAAAATATTAAACGACAACATTGTGAACGATATGTCTAGTGTTTCTAGAAATTTAACATACACGCTTTGTTTTGTTCTCTTCATATTTGCTTTCCAAAATGGCTGATCCGCAACAATGAATCCTACTGATATTATAATTTTAATTATTGAACAGTTCAAATATACATTTTAGAATCAATAAGTAGACTACTTTTAAATTTAAATTTCACAAACCAATCAACTCTTCAAGAAATTGGCACAATCACTATTTCACAAACAACTGAACAAACTATGTTAACATGGCCATTAGTGTCGTATTTAGATGAAAAAATGTCCAGAGTTTTGTTACAATAAGCCAAAAAATTTCGTTTGCCTATAAACAAAAAAGTTTTTATGCAATACGTTTACGAAATCCCTAGGCTTTCAATACGCATGGTACTCTTTAGTCCTACTTTTTTGGGAGATAGCAACGTATTAATGTTTTATTTCATCTGCTGAGAAGAACATCACTTTATCCGCATTCGACGTTCGAGAAATAGTACAGAAATCTATTTTAATTACATTAGTGTCAATAATATTTTCATCTCCGTATATTATATGTTAATGTCGCAGTCAATGACACAAGAATATTCTTAACTACATGACGAAATTTCGCAAGTATATTCCTAAGAAGTAAAGGTGAAACATAATTATGATCAACCATCTAAAGTAGATCCCAGAAGCGCCACGTCCCAGTTGAAGTAGGAGCAATAAGACCGTGTAATTTACTGATTATTTGTGGTAAAATAGGTGTTGAAGATTCTCCTCGAATATGATAACCTACGAATAGATATGCTATAAATAGGCTTGAATTTTTTTTTTTACCAGCGTATTCTCCAAATCAGTGTAGCAATCTTCACCTTGTATTTTTGGCCAATGTCTGTGTGTCTCGGTGTAGTTGTTCACAGACGAATCACAGATGTTCAGGTGTAGCACACCGGAATTATCATTCTCCAGTCAAAAACGGACTCATCAGAAACGTAAGTAGCGCATCAAAAATGGTAATATTACACTGAATCCTAACAAACTTTCAACGATTCCAACGGTAAGTCACCATGCATTCCTATGAGAACGGAATTTTACAACTGTGTGCTTTCTGCATTTGTACCTCGACGAAGACTGCGGCTAGGGCAACAGTTATCCAGTTTTTTTTCATCATAACTAGCTTCTCGTTATTTCTAGCAGGAGACAATTATTTTGCATCATATGGAGTTAAAACCTTATTTGGCAAAGAATAAAATTTTGGATAAACATCAAACAACCCTTCTGTGTCTACTCGGAAATTTCCCAAGAGTTTCTTTGTAAAAGTATTTTTCGCTTGAAGTGAAATTACGTTACTTTATTGCTACAACTTCAAGGGATCGTACCGCCATTGAAATGCACTTTATATATTGAGTCGTATTTATGACATCGCATTATTTTACTGTCAGAAATGCGCCTCCAGAATTTGTCAATGTATTAATTAAAACGCCTACGTACCAAGTAACACTACGAATTATAATTCAACTTTAATCACTCTCGCTAGCAATTACGAGCGTACTATATGCCTATTAAAATGTATTCGCTTTAACATTTGGTAAGATGTCCGACATAATGACATTAATAATTTCTCTGGGGTTTATCTTGATAATTAATCAACAGAATATTATAAGAATGGGCAGATGCGTAGTGTTAATGCTGTTCGTGTAGGTATATGTGATTTAGTGACGATATTACATTTATTACCATTACATGATTGATAGTAATTTGTTAAATATTTTATACCAAATCAGTCCTAGATTCGAAGTACTAAACAGTGTTTCAGTTGAATCACAATAAATCTAGAAATACGTACATGCTCTCAGTTTGTAATCCGACCAAAATAAATTAACGTATTTATGTACGTAAAGAAAACAACTTTTCCACCAAAAACTCAATAAGGACGTGTAAAAGTACTTCTATCATGTAGAGAAATAGCTCTAGGAAGGTGATCGCTAGCTTCATCAATGACTTACTCGACACTTTCCGCAAAACTAAGGTTGACCGTACGTAAATCATCATGCACCCCAAGACATTTCAGTACTGAAACGAGAAAAACACATAGACTAATAAATTGTGGTGCTCAAAATTGCAAGTACTCATGTTTATCACATATCACATGCATTTATTATTGGTAAAATTTATATTTGGAAATGTTCCACTTTTCTTCTATCGTCTTGCTACGGTGTCGCAATCCTGCGGCGTCGGCGGCATCGCGTAAAAGTGGTCAGTGGGTGCTAGGGTAATCAACAAGTTACCAAAAAGAGGCGGATTGCGGCAGCAGAGGTGTCCCAGGAATCAAATGATTTGAAGAGTTAAGTGGGTCTTAACACTTAACCCCCAACACTTGCAAACTCCTGGATTCAGCAGCGATTGCTCAGCCTCTGGGCATAGCTGGGAGCCAATCAGGGGAGTAGGATTTTGACGGCCTGATTGGGGTGCGAAGAATGATATAGACATCGAGCTAGCTACCGAGGAAGTTGGAGAAGAGAGTCGGAGAAAGAGAGAGAGAGTCGGAGAGAGAGAGAGTCTTCTGCGCCAGTGGCGACCGCACCTAGGGACGCTGGTTCGAGTCTGGGTGCGACCCCCTGGCTAGAGCCCTAACTTCAACGGCGGCACGAGCGGTGAATCTCCTGTTGGTTTAGGAAGGAGAGCAATACCTTACCAGTCTCCAGTCTCACCTTACCCAAAACCTTCCACTCAACTCAAGTTCTGTATTACTGTTATTCCTTGTTTCTTCTGTTTCTAATAAACTGTAACCTTTCATTTTTAACTTATTTATCTTCCCGTTCCCAACTAAACTTTGTAACAGTCTTTATTTTCTTATTTTAAACATCGTACTTGAAACATTTTCGTGGGCATTAAAAGTCTGCAAGAAATTGTCTCCAAGCAGAAATCTGCGAGAAGTAGGTGCGAATAAATTGGTCTTTTCATCTTTTATAGGATATTAGAAATTATTATTTTTTAACCTCCTGAGAAATATTCCAGTGTCATTTAAAGGTCAATTCCCTAGTGTTGAGCTACCAGCAAAACGATTTACGTTATTTCGACACCTAGTGCCACACACATCACAATTAGACAAAATTGTTTGCGCAACCGAAAAATGTGTTTCTACTCATGGCGAAGTAAACATTTATGTTTCTGTAGCAAAATTTCTTTGTTGTTCTTAACATAATTTGGCCAAGTGTATAATTTTTGTCAGTACAGCTATATATCTGTTACATTCTACTTACATAATCCTGTTGAATCATTAAATTTCCCCACAAATCTAACACTGATCGATGTGATATTACTTCTTGACAATAAGGCCGACAAACCAACAGTGAATGCCAGTTGATATTTTCAATCCTGACGAAAATAAAAGGGATGGCCACCCTTAAATTGGTGACAACTCTTTTAGGGCCAGTAAAATCTGACATTTAATAGCGTATTATTGGGTAATGTGACAGTAGTAATAAAAAATGTCCTCTTGTGACGATTGCCTAACATATATGTGTGTATGCATGTCATGTATATATATATTTACACACATGCACACACGTGGGGTTCGAAAAAATTCAGTTTACTCAGATGTACATTAAAGCTTTCTTAAGGGTACTGTAAATTGGTGAAAATATATCGTATTCCCTAAAAACTGTAGTATTACAGCATACAAACTTTCGATGATGAAATTTGTAACACATGAGATCTGTTTTGGGAAAATACAAACGTTTTGTGTTCAAGCCAGTTATAATTAGACGTGTTGAAATTAGAAACATTACTTTAAATGATATATAACCAATATCAGAACAAAACTTACAGTATCTTATACCCCACCGTAGAACAGAATAATAAATATTTCTCGAGATTTGTCAGCTTCTCTACAAATTATATCTTCATTTAATTTTTTTCAATAGGAATTGTTTTATTAGGATTGTTTCTAACTGAATGAAGCGTTATTAAATGCACCTATAGCTACAGCTATCATGCTGTCACAGAAATGACAGAATAAGGAAGTGTCACGAACTATTCACAAATACTGAAGGTTTTAGAGTCAGAAAATCAACATTTGTGCAGTTAAAAAAAGACAATTCTCCTTCAACTAAATAGTTTATTGTCAGGCGTAAGTATTACACACAAAAAATTACAGAATTTGCTGCTTTAAAAAAATCAGGTAAATTATTGATTTTTGTATTTTTATCTGGTAGCAAAACATTGTGTTTTCTTCAGTAAATATTTATTTCGCCATATGCAGCCCGATTGGTAGAATATATGTGGTTTAACCATATTACACCACCACATTACCGCAAGGAAATGGACTGCTTAGAAAATTTAATGCCTAGTAATGGTTAAATGAAGAAATGACTAAACACATTTTAAAATTTTCTTTTATATAACTATTAAAATACATTTAATTCAATTCCCTGAAAAATATTCAGGCTGTTCTTTTTTTTGTGATACAAAAATATCATTGCTATTTTTTTTACAGTGTGATGTTTTTTTGTCATATGTTTTTCACTATCAAATAATGGATTTGAAAATGATAAAGGAATATTATGCAGCAAAGTGACTTAGTGAAACGACAAATACCAATTCACACTGGCGAATATTTGCAAAATTACTACTGACATTCTTGAAATTCCAAACGGATACTTTCTTTAGTTTGAAGTGCAATAGAATCAACTCTGAAACTCAGAGGAGGCCTGGGAGTTTCCGCACATGTACGAACTTCAAGTGATGTCAGTATATGCACCAGTGCAGTTTTCACTTGCATCAGAGCGAACCGCATTCCTAGAAACAAGAAATAAACATATTTACAGAAGACATGCACAGCTAATATAACTTATAAGTATGTAATAATAAACATCACCTGGGATTCAGGCAGCAAAGTGAGTTGTAGTTTGCAAAATAGACAACTATCAAAAACATTATATTGTGAACAATTCAACTAAATATGAGTCAGGCGATAAAACTTCGAACATTTGTTAATATTACGAACTTCTGCATATCTTAACCTTTGTGTTTATGTATTGCTACTTGCAAAAATTTTAAAGATTTGATATCGCTATTTGATTAACCCTTGAACGTATTAAATAAAGAGTACACGAGCAAGTACTTGACACGTAGTAAATTTCAACAAAGATTGCAGGCTTTCGCGGCCATTGTCGTAATTTTCTTGGCTTTTGGGATTGAGCCGCGTCTTGTGTTGCTTTCTGGACAACTTTTCGGCAGATCTTGCAGCTGCCATCCTCAGGTCGATGCAGGATCAGTCTGACACAAGACGCGGCTCAATCCCAAAAGCCAAGAAAATTAAGTAGTAAATTTATTAATCACCAATAACTATGGACTTGAAAAATTGGTGGGTATGTTTTCGACATATTTAAGTAATCAAACGACTTTTCGTATCACTTTTGAAATGAACGATTTGAAAAGAGGCGGAGCTTTAGGACCGATATTATAAACCTCTTTCGAATGACAACCAACTGCTCACCAATGCTTTCTCTATAGGGATAGCAGTTAGTTGTCATTCGAAAGCCGTTTATAAATACGGCCCTGAGTCAGGTGTGGGATACAATTCCTATCTCCATGGATACCGCAGCCGAACATAACTTTCATTTAGCTGTTTGACTTCACATGTCCCGAATGAGATGTACGTCAAGAAAACTGATTATTTGTTTATAATTTGCCGCTTTTTCAGGTAAACATTAATCTTATGTATTTGCGTTTCTTAACCATGAAATTGAAATTAATATTTTTTACCCTTGCGTGCAAATCTATGAATGCGCAACACTTTTGCTTTCTGCAATTACCAACTAACAAATCAGCTTGTTTGTAAACAAGCTTTGTTTCCCACAGTACTTTTCCCCTGCGGTGACGTCAGGGGGCGTGTACTTCAAGTCGTCCATTGGGCCTGGACATATCTGACAACTGCTAAGACAGAACGTAGCCGATAATAAAGAAGCAATAAGTACAGGCCCACTCTCATGTTTAAATGACTATGTCAGCGAGCAGCCAATGAACAGCTGTTGTCTGCTTCAGTAAACTGGTATTATTGGACGCTAGTCTATAGTTCATTGAACCAGCGAATTTTTCTTAGTCTCTACCATTGTCACCACTTATTCAACAAATGTTCTACTATTAGAGCATATTAAATATATTAAATTTAACTGACTTTGAAGGACATGTGACAGTAGTTGAACACGTTCAGGAAACGTACTTATAAACTGCGGAATATTCATTTATCTAAATTTAAACTAATCGAGTGAAATTATTATTCTAAAACTCCTTCGCGTCCGATGCAGAAGACGTTGCAATAAAAATAATTGAAGACACCGCGCTCTGCCCACAGCGCAGGAACACCTGAATTTAGCGAAAACATTTCATGACTAGGTACATGGACATATCGCGTTATTTTCTGACAGCATATTAAACTCCCAGCTCAAATGACGCTCACTGTTAGCTAGTAATTTAGTAGCTAGACTGGGAGAACACTTCTAGCCAAACATTAAATTTCCGCGTTAGCGCAACCAACGTCAAACAATGAGTTTAACACGGTAAATTAAACCGTTTAAGCACCACTTACCAGTTAAATGAAAGACTGCTGTCAAATCTGAATGTTGTAGTAATATATTGATTGCCGCCAAATAATGTCGCAGATATTTCAGTCTTATTTCAAAATAACGCTTGATGTTCAATGCACTGACTGGATGACTTGACATATTTGGCGAATCACAAACTTTTGATGTCACAGTAACCGTATCCTAATTGGTTCGGTCAAAATTCGAGCTCTTCAAACACAGACACGTTGGCCTGTAACCAAGACCGACTTGCAAATTTCAACAAATGTAAGTGATCTCTAATTTGCGCAAACAACTTCAACATTTTCAGAAGCACCAGTGCCACCTTTAAATCGGCGCCCGGGGCAGTCTACCTACTCTGCCCTCCATCCATATCCTCCTCCCCCCTGATAAGAACATTACCCATCACAAAATCTCGTAGTTGTAACAGCTGGAACTATAGCAAACTAATTTATGACTGACCATACTAAAACACGCGATAAGAACTGAACATGTGTTAACAGTGTGGCAGCATTTGCACAAAATATTCCGTAAATGTAGAACATTACATGTATGTGCATACCTATACAGTATCTTGGTCCTTCGCCGAAAGGAAGATAAGCATACTGTGATCTCTTCAGCTTGTTTTCGG
Source organism: Medauroidea extradentata (assembly GCA_003012365.1). Taxonomy (NCBI): domain Eukaryota; kingdom Metazoa; phylum Arthropoda; class Insecta; order Phasmatodea; family Phasmatidae; genus Medauroidea; species Medauroidea extradentata. The sequence goes on along the minus strand of PNEQ01002084.1, from coordinate 87,129 downwards.
GACTGAATCTTTCAGGGTCGTACTTCTGCGGGTCTGGATAGATTTCCGGGTCAAAGTGGATGCCAGCCACACTTATCATAACTGTTGTATCTTTCTCTATTATTACTTCTGTTCCAGGTAACTTGTAATCTGACAGACACTTCCGTTCTAGGAATCCCGTTGGTGGGTATTTGCGTAATGACTCTGCAAAAAAAAATGTTATCAATTAATTGTGCGGTCGGTAACAACCTGTGAAAAACCAATTAAACAGTATTACGCACTGAATTGTGAAATAAAAAAAAGTTATATCCTGCATAATAGTATAAGTACAAGTTCAAATTAATGAAATATTAATTTACTCACACGCATTCATAATGCTCACATTACTTGATCTGAATCACTCACTCACTCACTCATCAACGCACAACGCAAACCACTGGACATAGGGACATGAAATTTTTAAGTGCCTGTAACGTACGCCGTAGGCACTAACTATGAAAGAACTGTTTTGAAAATATGAAAAATATGGGGGCGAAATGCAGTATAATATGTTTCTATCGGTATTTATTTATTTCGTATTTCATTTTCTTGGTGAAGTTAAGACTAAAATGTCTTCTCTCTCACTTAAAGTTTACAGACGTTAGAATAAGTTCTACGTAAAAAAAATTGTTAGGATAGTTTAGGTTACGTAAACTAATCTTATCTAACCTAATGTTAGGTAAGGTCAGGTTAGGTTACCTAACCTAAACTAACCTATTCTAACTTAACATAATCTAAACTAACCGAAAATAACCGAACATAATCTAACTTTATCAAACTTAAACTAACTCAAAACATGAGTAGTGATTCCTAAAATTTATTCTCAAAAACTATTAACCCAATTGAGATTAGAGGTGATTTTTCTCCTTGAGCAATGCTTACGCAGATTACTTAAAAGGAGTTCCAGCATTTTTTTAAAAACACAACCTCAGAGGACATTAAAAATAAAACAAATAAAACGTGGTTTTAATTAATCTCCTCTATCTCTTGAACATTTGAGACACCGAGATGATATTTTAATATGAATAAATCTTAGGCAAATACCTAAAAAGATACTTCATGATATTTCAAAATTCGACAGTTGAAGAGTGAAAAGATGTAAAACGTTCCAGAAATGCCGGTAAGCATTGCCTCGGGAAATAAGGTTACTCTTTGCCGTCCTATTGATGCATATAACTCTTTGGGGACACGCCTTTATAAGTTCAATTAATTTCTTAATAATTGTGAATACCTATCTTGGCGTAATTTTTTGGAATGCTGGAAGTAGGTTATGGTTTGAATCCTGTGTACAGCAAGGCGACGGGAAACTACTGTGATATACACACACGTATTGGTGGCAGCTTGCAGAAGAGTTAATTTTCTATATCCATATGTAAAAGAGAACACTGACTGACAGATCAAACTGCAGCTCAAACCACAGGACCAAGAATGGTGAAATTTTTTTTGGTCGCAGGTGAGCACTGATAAGGGATTTTTCGAAATTTCGCCTCTAAGAGGATGAAAAGAAGTGAAGCGTATTTTCGAAGAAACCGATGGCCTATAGTCGTGATTTTTTCTTCAGTTGGACAGACAGTTTCAGTTTTCTTTGAAATTTAACATTTAAGAGAGTAAAAAGCCCTTAAATGTGTTTCCAATTAACTGTCGTTATATATTGAATCCTTAGGGATAACGTGTTGGTTTTCACTTCAAAATATTGCTTACGTAAATATGAATACGCAGTTTTAGGAATTTTTTATTTTGATCCCCTACTAGTAAAGAGGGGAAGAAATATTTTTATGAATTGTCTGTATAGTCGGAACCCGAATAGCTATTGTCGTAATTTATACTTGAATTTGTTACGTATAAAAATTTATAATGTAGGACAACAAGATGAATCGAAAATTTACAATGAAAAATTGTGAAAATACGTGAAATATGTTTTTGATTATTCCTCCATATCTATCGAACCTATCTAACCAATCGAAGTATCGAAGTGCTCTTTGATTTACATTGATACTTATGTAAATATCTACAATACCATTGAAATATATTTTCCAAATACGGCCCCAAATATGTAAAAGAGGGTAAAATGTATTTCTAATACACAATCGTTATATGTATCGACCTCAATGATCTTTTATTTAGTGACGTAATTTTTGTTTTAGATTGATGCTTACTCAAATAACTGAAAAGTATTTTCGAGAAATTTCAAAATTCCTCACCTAATGAGGTGAAATGGGATGAAAAGTGATTCAATGTGTTTTAATTATTCGTCCTTATATATCTTGAACCCAGCGGGCCATAGTAGTGTTTCTCACGTCCAAGACACACCTGTAAAGTTGTCTAAAATATGAGTCAGGTTTTTTGAAATTCAGTCTCTTAGGATGTGAAAATAACTAGAATGAGTTTTAAATAAATCTTTGACATATTTCGAACCCTTCGAGATATTAAGTTTATTTTTCTTCAGGATGATAATTAGGTAAATGGCGGCAATAAGGTATTTTGGGTAATTCCAGGAAACGTGGTCCTGAGTGGGTAATAATTAAAATGCATTAAATTTTAATGATTCTGTACTCAAATTGTAGCTAAAAGGTCATTATTTCCGGTATCTGCAATTAATTTTAGTTTATTTACAATTGAAGTTGTTATTTTTAACAATATTATTTAATGTTTTGATACTAGTATAGTAGTGACTTGCACATACCTTTAATTTGAAACCGTTCGAACTTTACCGATTAACATTGAATATGAATTTAATACTTATTAGTCACTAACAATAACTCCCCCCCCCCCCTTCTGACATGATATAGTGTTTGTGAAACGTAAATTTTCAAATTCTGCTAATCGTAACATATAAACCAAAATAGTGTAAATGCAGTGTCACACACGTGATGATAAAGTATAAAAATACCTATAACAACATAATTATATTTAAGAACTAATTGGGGATCTATTTTAAAGCTAGTTCCATATAAAGATGATAATACCTATATTATGATCAGTTATCAACTTTTTATTTATTAAAATAACATAAATAGTCACACACGTAACAAATATTGTTACGTGTGTGACATTACGTATGTGACAGATGCCATTTATTTTATATTATTTTCATGTCACTTTTGTTAAGATTATAAATCTAATGTTTATTGTGAAAGTCCACAGCATAAATAAATAAAAAAAATACAGAAAAATTATGTAAAACATTTTTTTGCAATAAAATTATTGATTTCAACAATATATCTCATCTTCTAAATTAAGTCAAATGTTGTCAACTAATTATTCATATTGTCACGACGGTAAATTTGGGGCATTTATTTTTTGAGTTTTTTCTTCTTATCCATACTCGAAATAGGTGGTAAAGCTCTTTTGGTTTGTAATTTAAAGAGTATTCAGTTTTTGGGAAACCACTTCTATACAGTTAGGATCGTGGCCGTCTAGAGTGTTCTCTTACAGTCTCTCAGGTTGAGTTTTTTTTTAGTTCACTGTTCTTGGAAGCCTGCAAAGGTGATTGTGACTGCAGTGCTTGTAGATCCCTTTGTGGGCAGTGTCCCGGTAGCGCGCGCAGGCCGATGGCCTTGTGTTAGGTTGTGGGCAGGTGAGGGGTGTGGTGATGGATGTGTCGGTGTCGTCGGGCGTTTGTGGGCAGTGGGTCCTTCCGGCACCTTCGGTGTGCGGCGGCCTTCCGGAGGCACTGGACGCCTCTGTCAACACTCCCCCGCTCCCCTGTCCCACATTTCAATCTGTACAAGGGCAGACACACGGGCGAGTTGTGTAGTACAGTACATTTCTGTCGTTCCGCTCTCAGACAGCACCCCCCGTCCGTGATGTAAAACATTGCTGATGAGTGAATGCACTGTGAGGGACAGAGGGGGTAGATGTTGCGCCAGTCTAGAATGGTCACTGCAACCGTAGTTATAAATATGTGCCGGCCATGTTTTGGCGAGCTTTTTTCGTTGAGAATTTTCGAGTTTCATCTAAAGAGCTGTTTGGACTCTTTTTCGTTGGGATTTCGTACTTACGCGAGCATAGCTATGCCTCGATGGGCTAGACGTAAGCCTAAGGGCTCGGAATGCCGAACGTTAGGTCTTGAGTTTAGTTAGATATGTTTATTTTACCTCGGTTAATTATTTGATATTAAAATTTTAATATGAAATAAGAAGACTTAATTAAAATAGCCCTGAGATGGATGATACTTCGCTGGACAGGAACAACAAAACCGTAAGTATTATTTCTGTTTGTTATTCTTTTTATTAATATTCATTATTAATTCCTCTAGTTTAAGTGTTCGGTTTTCGTTGTAACAGTTGTGGATACATATACGCTTGTATTTGTTGTTGGCCAATACAATCAAAGTTTACTTAATGTTTCAGAGTAATATAATAATCTTGAGTTTTATTGTAATGACAGACACCACTTTACTTTGCTGAATCTTTTCTAAATGTAAATATCTGTTCACAGTTCATCACAATTGAAAACACCTATTTGTAAATTCACGCTTTAAAATCTTTTCCACAGTGTACCTAATTTGTGAATACCAATAATGTATTATTAATTTTTGTATAATTTTGTAATAAAATTCTATTGTTTGAATTCACTCTTTTATTTCAAGTATTTGGTCGGTAGCCCCCTTATCACTAATTGATAGCCCCTAACTGCAAAAATCATAACTTGATTAAGCTACTTTATTAATAGTCGTTGTTGTTTTTGACAACTTCAACAAGGAATACATTTAGCACACTACAAGATAGGAAACGCGACCCGTATGAGACCTAGTAGTCTGTGTTCGATCCACAGTACCCCTCGCATCGCACGAAGGCCCAGCAGTTTCCTTATTTTATTTCAGTAGGTTTGTTGTGCTCTACCAAACGTTAACTATTTATATGACTATAGACTACAAGATGGAAGTCTTGTCTTTTAAGTTTTTGGTGTGTTTTATTTGACATAAGGTACAAGGAGCTACGTATTTATTTCCCCCACAGTTCTATTAATAATTACAAAGTTTAGTTCGTGTTTATTGTTCAACTTTATGGTTCAGTCAATTGCTGGTTTATTTATTAATAATGCTTATTTGCTTTCCACCTCGTAGTATAAGCTTAGCATAGCTGGTATTCAGATATACACATCCCCAAGTTTACAACATTTTAACTCATAAGCTTGTTACACTTATGCTTATATGTTTTATTATTTTACTTTACTTTAATAAAGCCCAGCCCTTTTGACAGACGTGTTTGTTATAACTTTCTGCCCAATGGCACATTTAGATTTACCTTTATTTTAGCACGCCCAGCTTCCCACGTGACAATATTTAATTAAGATTTAATTTCAAAAATCTAATAATATTTTCTTCCCTCAAACACACCAATGTAAATTTTGGAGGGAAACTACCAATTGTTTTAGTTTACTGTGTTAAAAGTAAGAGAAGGGATTAAAATTTATTGATTTTTTTAAAGTGCTGTTACTTGTGTCTTATACTTGTTACCAAGTCATTGAATAATAATTCTATGTATTTTGTTTTATGTTTCTCATGGGCACTGATCAAGTTAATTAGTACGATACAGCCTTCATAATGTTCACTATAAAATGTTTTAGAGATGAATTAACATCAGACGATGTATTCAAACCTTCCAAATGAATGAACTATTTATTAACGAGAACTTAATTAAAATAACAGAGGACCATTATGCTAATTGGCTTTGGTCAAACACGTAACATACGTTTGTCACACATGTAACAACAATTTATGATTTTATTGCGACTTTACAATGATGTTTTTCAAAATTCGGTGTATGTTAGTCCATTTACTGCACGACACGACTATAATTTTACTTTATTTTTCTACTACAAAATTCACAGAAAAACTGAAAGACTGATAAGAATGTAACATATCAAAATCTCTGTGTCACACACGTAACAAATAATTTAACGACCTAAACAAAATACTTATAAATCAATTGAACCTGTTTCAGGCATTCAGTTTTATTAATAAAAGTCCGAAGGGTATATAAATCACACTTTGAACTTTGAACGAATAAACAACAATTTTAAATTGAATATATACATATACTAACCCATAAAATGTACTCTGAAAGTCACACACGTAACAATGAAATGAATATTTTTAATTTTTTTTTTCTTTTCAAAATATGACTCAGTACTGTACAAGGGTGATAAATGATTTATAATGAATGATGGATTTTGCTTTGACTGAACGGACTATATTCATGATGTTTACTTCACTTTGATACATGTAGAAATATTTAACATGTGAAAATTTTCAAAATTCGACACCTAAAGGGGTGAAAAGGCATACAATCTGTTTTCTATGAGCCGTTGATATTTCGCGTAGCCAGTAGCGATATTGAGGTGTTGTTCGCGTCAGAATGATGTCGACGTAAGTACCTAAAAAGAAATTGCAGTTTCTTATTGTAAAATATAACTTAGTTATTGAGAAGTAAAATTTGTTTTTTAACATTCAAGGCACACGATCCGAAAAGAAAGTACGACCAGCGAGAAATAAATTATACAAGATTTTTACTTTACCGTTCTATCGAGGCGTGTTGTACTATGAGACCCGGAAATTTCATATTTTATTTTAAAAGTATTTTTTCGTGAATAATTTTGACGCTATACTGTGCAGATGTTCTATTGTTCAGTCTGTTTTTCGGAAGGTTCTGGGATCAAAGTTCTTTAAAGAATATGCAATTGTGTAAGTCTGCCATACAAAAACTGCAAGGAAGATGAAATTAGTACAGTTTCAAGTCGTTCAAATATGGTGAAAATAGATTATGCAGTCCACTATTTAATGAATTTCCTCGACAGCATCAGTCCACGTATACCGTCTGACTATCTTCAAGGTTGGGACACCAAATACGTTTATATTTCTGCAAAACATTATCCCGCCAAAACTCCCAATGGCACTTAACTTCAAATGAAGGTTTTGATAAACAAATATGTTATTGAGGGCACCATCACCAATGGTTGTGCTCGGGTTAAATCAGTCTTCATTCGTCGTAAACTACGTGTTTCTTTCCGTTATCCTCTAACATTTAAGAGTCAGTGATTACCCCACATCAACAACATTGATGTTACTATAGATAAGGCACAGGCGAAGTTACTGTTAAAGATCGGGACAAACTTAAGACTGCTTTTTGCGAGGACAGCTATAGCTACTTATCCTGCTGCAGAGTTAACTCAGCTAATATATTTGTCATTCTAACAATTAATAGTGTACTACCTATCCGATTCACAAAGAGGTTTTCCAATTGAAACAAATATGATCTGCTATCACTAACATACGCGAGCAAAGCTGCGGGCACACTACTTGTTTGAAGAATATAAAAATATGGCAGAGGCTTCCTCTTGCGGGGAGGGCACTCACTAAGGAGTGAAATGGGGGAAAGTGTTTTTTTTTTCGATATCCTGGATAATTCATAAATCTGGTGATGTATCGTTATGCTTTTAGAATGAATTTTCGTGAAATGTAATTCCACAATTTCCTTTATAACTTAGCTATAGTTTTTGTTTTTCCTTCACACGTTTCAAGTGAGTAGTGTGTGTGTATACACATACATTATGAGTCACGACGGAATGAGTTAATATTGCGTAGCGATGTTTTGCTAAAGCAGCGAGGAAAATGTGTTTTCAACGTATCCCTGCAATGAATATAATGGAACTGATTCTACTCTGAGAAAAAACGTATTAATTACTTTTAAGTTAAATATCTAAAAGAACTTGACAATTAATAACATAATTTCGCTTGCTTTTTTCTCGCAGATCAGAATTTCTAGTCAACACATGCTAAGTCGACTAAGGGTCGGTTGTACCATAAGTGGTTAGAGCTATGGATAAAGTATTTTCTGAGGTTATGCCGGAAATGCATTGTATTAACTGCTGTTACCGTAAACGAGCGAGTTTATTCTATTGTTAGCTAACAGCCGGGAGATGGTGTAGTAAATTCATAACACGAGAATAGAAGCGTACGTGAGGCCATTTACAAGAAGGTGATATCATAGGCGACATTGCGTGACTCATTTATGCTAGATCAAGAACGATACAGATGCAAAGTCATACTAATCAGGTGTATTATAGCATGAAACACTTTGACACTTTGATACTGTGTACGCGACTCTGGGCTTTTAGAAAACGTATTTATTAAATTCATTGACAGTGTCCAAACGGGCTATTACACATAATGTACTGCGTGCATATCAAATATTAACTCCAAATTTAACTACTGTAAATAAAATTTGTACGGTAGTGATTTGAGTCACATTTACAACGAACATATGTAGTTAGTTATTCATAATGACTGGCAACTGTGTCTGAATCTATTACACTTATTAAGTGAGTTTTTTCCCTTAATTTTGTTTGTTGAGCACATTTCTGATGCAAACTCTGTTAACTTTTTTTTAAACTTCGTCACTTACTTCGAAAGCAGTTTTGTATAATATAGATGGTTTTTAATTTTGCAATAACTTCAGTGAAATGATTAATATTACACAGAAATAACATGTCACAAACACAGCAGGCATTTAAGGTTAAAATACTGACGTATTCAAAGATTCTGGGAACTTACGTAATTATTCATTAAGTCACATACTTTTAAGTCCTGCAAAGCTAAAATGTTTCTAATCTCGTCAGTAATACAAAAATTAACAAATTTACATATTTATAAAGTTCGTAAACTATTGTTTTTAAAAAATTTCCACAACAGTACAAATTAAGAAATGAAGTAAATTGTACCAATGTGATCAGATAACAGCAAAGTATAATGCGAGAGTTGCGGTGACCACTGTGTAATCTGGTTGTCCAAAACCTTCGTAGGTCACTGAGACCAGCTAATCGTGGCTGATTTACCAACTTCTAGACTCCAAGTATAGTTGTAGGAACTGCACTGCCTTTTTATGAATTAGGAATATCATGTATAAGTTGTGGGTCATATCTTACAGTGATGGAGAACCGTACTTTTACTAGTAAATAATGCAACCGTACTACAACTGCTGAACATGAAGATTGCACTAGAAAGCTGCGATCTATCGCTGCCATATTGAGGCTTGTTAAATGGATTTCAGAGCTAGATTCCTGCCTGTCTGTTTGATGGAACCAACCTGCCATCTTACACAATAGGTTGTAATTTTAAGTCATTTCAACCATATCACAAGCAAGAAATAGTTGCAGCCCAAAAGAAAAGGTGACAACTTTCTGTTCATCTAAGCCCTCATATCGGTTAACATTAAAAGAATATTATATTACGTGTTGTATTAAAATTTTTAAACATAAATACCTACGGACTGTCACAAGCTATCGTTCATTTTATTTTTAAGTTTGGTTTGATTTTAACGTTGTAATGCGCCACTTGCATTATGACAGTAACATCTGTGTACCAACACTTCCATTACACTACGGATGACTGAGGATACGTACAAATAATTAACTATCATAGGTACTAACAAATTATGAAATAATTTAAATACAATGCCTATATTTTATTTTCTGCTTCAAAAATACAGACGCACCAATGTGCAATACTTAATTTAACTTAGCAATTCAGGGTTAATATTAATCATTGGGATAGAGAGAGTATTTTAAAGATTTGAAAATATCATTACTAAGTCATAATATAGCTTGAACTGTTCGACCTGAATGTATTGTATTAATTTGGTTTCCTAATATTGCTGATTGATTTATTTGAAGAGAACACTTGAAGTCCATCGTTAATTTTATTTACAAAACTAATACAAAATGTCGTGTAGTCCATTTAGTTAAGCTTCAAATAATCATATTAAAATATTAGGCAAATATGAAAGCGAGAATAAATCGAATGGAAGTGAGGAGACTTGATTTTTATGGTATATAATGTGTCTCAACAGAAGGTATATATATAAGGAACGAATTACATACATAAGTCTTGTTTAAAAATGTATTACGATAGAACAGCACAATATGCGTCAAAACTTAGAAGTAAATATATTTTCGAAGTCCATTTAAAGATTTTTATCCTGTGTCAAAAACTGACTTAATATTTCTTAGTTATATATAAAGTCAAGCGTAAATGTAAACATGTTTTACACATATTTGCGAATTCAACTGCTTCATAACGTTATATTTAGTATTCTATAAGGACGGGTAAATTTTCTGGAAGAAGGACACATACGCAAATATTGTGTTCTGAGATGATGAGATTTAAATATTTGATATATATTGTTTCAACAACATAACTGAATTTGTAAATACACAAATTCTGGTGTGGACAGATGTTTCACTGCAAATAAAATACTCCTAGGCATTCATTATCGCAGTGCCTAACAAAATGTGAGACAACTTAACACTACACAATATGGGGGTTACATTTAAATGATTTCCCAATAAGATTACACACTTATATGTTACTATCTTTCATAAAATTCCCCAATTTGTAAATTAATGAAATAAAATATATTTAAGAAACATGAAAGTCAGGAGCAAGAAAATTAATTCACCTAATAAGGCAATGAAACAATAAATTTCTTAAGTCAACTGAGTAAGAGAAATATTTAAAATTAACTTATGATAAGTAAGAGAACTGTGTAAATTAGTTACACAAACAATATAAAAGCAGATTATTTTCTGTACCTGAAACGACCATATCAAGGTAGGACATATCAGTGATGGCGTCGTAAGACATTTCCTTGCCATGTTTGCTGAGTACTGTTGCTATCTCACTTCTTAGTTTCTTCTGTATGTCAGGGTTCTGCGCTAGTTCGTACAGTGTGAAAGTTAAGACCGTAGCTGGTCCTTCAAAGCCGGCAAGTAAAAATAAGAAAGCTTGTGCCACAATATCATCGCCTTCCAATTCTGTAATACATATAAAACATGCCCGATTAACTACATTTATAATTAATAATTTGCACTTAATGTATACCAGTGCATAAAGATTATTTATGTTAACACTTTGTTCCCATGTCATAAAAAATGGTCACAATTATTTTTTTGTACTACTGCGTCAAAATTGTTGTTTTATGTCACAGCATGTATTTAGTATTTGCTAATCCTGATTCTTGTATATCATAAACGGGTAGGTTTACAACAAGCTGGTGAAAAATAACTCTGAAAGCACTTAGTTCTATTTAATGATTTTCAGTCGAAGGACGTGAATGTAAAGTAAATGCCGTTTCACACTGTCAAATATTTATTGGATTGAATTCCTTGAATTCAATTTATTAACACGCGTGCCATTGGCGAAGTGCCAATCCCTGATATGTCTGCAATATTTCATATACGCAGTGGCTAACACAGCGTGCGAGTAATATTGCCTACATACAAGGCATTGTCAAGACACTGCTAATGTATTTGTATGCGCTTCATACATCTCAACCAGGGTTCGTCTGAGGTAGAAAAATTCCGCAAGATAGAAGGTCTCTATTTGGTTGACTCTATTCTATCTCCAATGCTATTCTTCTGAAAGGACAACCACATATTTTATTGGGCAGAATAATTTTTTGAGAATAATACTTTTTCATATATAATTCATGCGTTCCATCCTATGTATGATATGAAATTCGTAGGCGGTTGTCGTTGTGAAAAATCTTACATGAAAAAATTAGTGAATTGGTCATGAATGCTGTGTTCCTAAGATATACTTAATTAATTGGGAAGGCCAAAAGTTCTTGAAAGCAAAAATATATAGAAACGGAGAATATATTCACTAGAAACTGGCTTATTTATAATGCAGCAATCGTTTTTCCTACGTATAATTGGCGTTCAAAATAGTTGAATACAATTTGCTGTAGTTTTACTTGACTCAACAATATCTGCTCGTACATACTCACCTAGTTATATTACCCCTACAAATATTTATTTTCATTTTGGTTATTACTAAAATACTGCATGCACAGTTTAAATAAAAACTTGAATTTTTTAACAGACTAAACGTCATTAAATTACAAATTTGAAAATTATTTTCAAAATATAGATTGATTTAAATTTTTACAATTCCTTAGAATGCTCATATATTTTCCTCCACCGATATATGTACTCTTTACAGGTGGGTTATTGTATATAAACATTAACAATTCTACATAAAATTAATTTTTTATAGCTAAAATACTAGTAATTTTTGTTTATTGCAGGAAATTTCAGTGCATGGTTGTCACAATGAGAATATATTATATCAGCCTGAAAATATATGAAATTAATGTGACTTCATAAACAAACTTTTTGATAAATGTGAAATATGACTTATGATAATTTGTGCTTAAACCCAATTCATTAAAAAAATACCATCATCTCGAAAATATATTTGTAATATTGGTTTATTGCTTAATTTTCTAATTTTTTCTACTGTAGAAACCAATATTTTTATGGTATGTTTCAGTTACATCTTACCATAGTTTGTTGAAGCATCCAACCGAGAACGGGTTTCTTTTGTCACGCTGCTATATAGAACAAAACTTTTGCTCAGGAAGCCATTACGTACTCTTTTTGACCAAATGTTTCATTCCATTATCGTTTTATTACACTTGTCAAAAACGTTACATTATAACATGTATATGAATATTTAAGACTCCTATAATTCGCGAGTTGTTTAATACAACCAGAATTAAATCATTCACTAGCGTCAATAGTTTTTTGTACCCATGATAAAATAGACGAATTTTCGTTAACATTAGTCATCAATAGAGCCACGGTTTTATCGCAAAAAGATTTTAGCCCCACTTGTTTCAGTGACTCACGGGCACATCGGCAGATCTGCTTCATTGTTATTGCCAGAGTGTCTTTGTTCAGACATGTTTTTCATTTGACTGCATCAATTAGAATAATATTATTGTGACTCCGTAAGTCTGTAATTTTCCATGGCAAGTGAGGATAAAATCATCAAATCACAGATGATGCAGATGTGCATATTACGCATTGAAACCAAATGTGTTGCGGAAAACTTTTCGCCACAAAATCTTGGCTACTCATTAAGAACTGACGCAATACATTCCTCTACATATCAGAGTCAAATGACAAGACAGTTTATGCACTGCTTACAGTAAAACAATAAGAGGAACCAATAAGGTCCCTCTTATTGTTTTACACGAATTAAGAATTCATTGTCAATAAAAATATGCCATTTCTTACTTATGTCATTGCTGGTTTCATTTGCCTCATTTTCCTGGTCAATGTCTTGAATAGCTTCAGTGTATTCAGTTCCTGATTGATTTGTATCATTCAACTTCATGAGTAGGTCAACAAAGTCTTTCCTGACTTCTCCAGTCTTCTTCCTTTTTTCAACGACACTCCAAAACATTTTTCGGAAAAAGTCGTTAACATTTTCTTCAAAAAATTTCAGTCTGAACAACATTGTTAAAGCTGGCGTAATGAACGCCAAACTTGCAACTAGTTGCCTGCCCAAAGAGTCTAACACTGCGGCGTTCTTGAATACAGACCAGAACTCACTCTTGGGATCTGCCATTACATTTGCGTTTATTCCGAAAGCGCACGATGCAATGACATCTGCACCGTACCTGCCCACGCAATCCTTGACGTCCACAACACCACCTGTTGGCATACCAGTCAGAAATACATTAAACACTTTCTGACAGGTGCATTCGCTAAGATCCTATGAAACTATGAGTGAAATATTTTGGTCAGCATTCAACATCGAGGTCTTTAACGCTGGTGAGGGGTGACATGATGTGAGTATGGAGCAGCGACGGAATGAAAGGGAGGGGGAAACGGGAGATCCCCGAGAAAACCCGCCGACCAGCGACATCGTCCGGCACGACTCCCACAAGCGAAAATCCGGATATGAAACTATACAAATTTAGAGATTTTTTAATGTTCTTTACTTGAGCTACATGAAAGAAATTGTTAATGTAATTGTTTATTAATTGATTAGGATTTTCGTCTCATAGAGAATTAAAATTTTCATACTGTATTTAAAAGCATATAGCATGGCTTTTATAACACTTCCAGTGTTTATTAATGGATTAAGATAATATTTTGCTAACACAGTTGTTAATTATAAATCAATGATTGATCAAAGTACTTGTATATAAACCACTCTAATGTAAGTCAAAGACAAGAAGAGATGCTATCACAAAGAATATTACATCAATATGCCACGCACGAAAATTATCAAAACCCAGCAGAACGTGAGTAATGATCACTTATAAAGTAAACATATTATACCATAGTAAACATTTCACACATTTCTTACAGCTGCAAGGGGCCACGGTGGACTCATGGTCAGACCATTCGCCTTCCACCAAGGCGATCCCAGTTCGCGGATTTTCGAATGTGGGAATCGTGCCGGACGACGCCCCCTTTTGCCCCTCTCTTTCATTCCAACCCTGTTCCATACTCACCTCATGTCACACCTTACCAGCGCTGAAGATCTCGGTTTTACGTGCTGACCAATATCTCTCACTCGCTCACTTTTACTGCTGCAGACTCTATGTGATCTACAAACGATTCTTGAAACGGTTTAGGATTATAAACTGAACCATTTTAATGGTTATACTACACTGCGAGCAAATTCTTTGGATTTGTAGAAAACCCATCACTTAAAAAATTAAGATTGGAAACCTTGTATCAGATTTAGCGAACGAACATATAGCATTTACATACAGTTCCATTTAATAATGTAGTTGAATTACATAGCTTTCATCCATAATATCGAAAACTTCAAATTACTGTCGCGGGCAGAAATATCATCATCTTTTGCAGAAAAAGATAATAAAATATCGAAAGCATTACAAAGTAAAGGACAAAATACAGTGTTTAAACTTTTGTCATTTTTCACACACACTTATTGTGGTTATATAGTTTTTTTATAAAGACTTTTGTGTAATCTATCTGTATATGGCTTTGATTCACAACTCAATAGTATTGTTGCATGCTGTGTTTATGAGGGATGTGTGGTTTGGAAGCTGTGTCGAAACAACTTATGGACTAGCCCATGACTCACAAGCCAGACGGCTATGTGGTGGAAGTCACCACGAAATACGTCATAGAGACCTGTTTCAACTGTGCCTTAACCCTACGAGACCGGCCTACGAGGCTCAAGTCACGTCCCAAGCATGAAGTAATGTCTGTTTTTATAATCCTATAATACGGTTAATCCCTGGAGTTTGACTGAGTATGTAAGTCCGAATCAACATATTTAGGAAGAGTTCGCTATTGATCGTGATAGAAGAAGGTGCTATACCTGACGAGAGAGACTGGTGAAGACATCTTGGTCACGTCAGAGTCTACTCTGAGGCTGCAGGCACATATCTTCAGAGTAGTATTGGACGAAACAAGAGGACTGCTGCGGGTCGACGGTCAAGGAGGTGCGCGACGGGAGTCGAACCGAAGACCTCAAGAGTGAAGACAGTGATGCACTGGGGGTGCTGCGCAGCACATGGTGAGCCATAACCACTTCAAACTGTTAAAGTTGGACTTTTTACTATTTGAGAGACTGTTGATTGGATGTATGACTGAACTTTAATTGTTATTTGTATACTTTAAACTATTAATGGCAAACATTTTTGTGCTTTAATTGTCAAAGTCAATTAACGTTTCTGTGTTACAGTAATATTTGTGTGCATAATATAGATGCTGTGAAAGTTATAGTTGATTGTTGTTTTGTGTATTTTGTAAGTCTTGTGAGCTAGTAAATCAATAACTGAATTCAACTCTTTCATTTCTAATTATAAGACATGTATCCCAAAGAGCTCAGAGAAATGCCCATATGTAAGTTTTTGCTTAACTTGTAACAGTATATTTAGTGTCTTTAAAATATCTAACACTGGGTTTTACAGAGTTTTATACAAATCGGAAACATTCGAGCTTAATAGCTTACATCAATAAAAACGGTTTTACAATTTCTGAGAAGACAAAAGTGTGTGTCAACCGAAGAATGCAGATTGCAAAGGGGATACATTTATTTAAAACGACTTATTTTACGTGTGGCGAAGTTAAGGCATAATTGCCTTGTCTACCACTTAGATGCCAAATTGAATGAGAAATGGCGGTGTAGGTTAACCACATTTCACCAAGAAATATAATGCAACATACCAGAAAATGTTTCCTTCTTCAGACAACTGGCCAATTGCTTCCCACACTCGTCCACTAAATAGAACATTCTCCTCATCTTTGCGGAGGTGAAGGTAGGTGTGAGCTTCATCCTTATATGCCTCCACTTCCTTCCCTTCAGACTTCCCAAACCCTTTGCCATGAGAGGATCGGCGTCCTCTTGAATTGACATGGTCCTGTCCAGGAAGACTTGGGCGTCCTTCACAAGGACTGTCTTCACCAGGTCCAAGTCACGGACGACGAAGAGCGGGACGCCTAGGAAAGTAAGTCCGAAGTATGGTTCTCCCGCCATCTGGTCATACAACTTGTGCAGACCTGTGGAGAGGTTGTCTCGTAGCAACAATATACTGGGCAGACTGCCGATGAACGGCCACTGGCTGATGTAGCGCACTCCTCGCTCCTGCTAGTAGTTGAAGTTGCGTGTTGCGAGCCAGTACAGCACTGCCAAGATAACTGACACGAATATCGTGTCGACGAGCAAGGAGCTGAATATTACCGCCATACTGCCGTCTCCTCTATCAGCTCTGCCACTGTCTGCAGGTTACACTGGAAGAACATAGACAGACACAGGGTGGTATTTTAAGTGTTTCCATATCAAGTAGAATATTGTATTTATTTTGTGACAGTAGATTTCAGTGTTGCCATCTGTCATTAAAAATTAACTGAGTTAGTTATGAGAGGGGAGAATGTTAGTGGTTATGTAACATGTTGTCTGCAGAGTTACGGGCCACGGTGATTTTACGTGGCAATTGGTTTATAATTTACCATTTTTACTCAAAAGTAACTAAATTTGTTATAAAATGTTGGACTTTATGGTCTATGTAGCAATTTATCTGTAAATATATGACCGAAATTAGAATATTATGAGGCGTCTTTGATCTACATCAGAAACAATGGACTGTGTGAAGCGGACCAGATGGCAGGTACGACGACTTGCCACGGAATATGATATCTAGAAAAATCTTTTGACTAAGACAGTTTTAACATATTTACTTAGGTGTATGAAACTTTATTATTAAAATATATAGGTACAAATTTGCTAGTAGAAAAACGAAATTCCCCTGAACTCAATAAATACATAACATATAATCTCAAATAATTTTTCAAAGAAAATATCTGCTAAAAAGAGTTGCAAAAATTACTACAAATTCTGCTGAAAACCCCATCAAACTATTGAAATAAATTTCTTTATCTTATTTGAAAAGGTAATTGTTAAAAACTTCACAGAACTTCCGATACAGTGTTCTGTACACTGCGTAAGTTGAATCTGCAGTAACTTGCACGTTGGTTGACAGATACAACTTATGACTGAGTAGTCACAAAAGTTTAAGAAATACGATAAATTAGTTTAGTACTTAATTTAGATTTTAGTATTATCAGCAGAGATGAATACACACTGAAATATTAAAACAAGAAGTTACCAGCACAGCCGACAAGCCTACTTACCTCAAAGTAGGTGAAAATTAACCGTAAAAGTTAAAATCATTTACGTAATATGTGAATAAAAATTATATCTAATATGCACTTAGACGTGTGATACATAAAATATACTAAAGATATGTCAACATACAAATAATACGTGATTACCCAATTTAATTAAATCGGAGAAAAATTTCAGGAATTTCTACCATACAGATATAAAAAAATAGCTACCGTTTTCAAAACATTACGAAAGTATGAACGAGATAGGCAAGAGTCAAGTTAGCATTCTAAATGGTATGTGTATCAAATTTTATAAAATTCCTGAAATTATTTCATTAGAGAAATAATCCTATGCAAAAGATATAAAGAAAGGCTGCCAATTCGATACTGTTATCACAGAATGATCGAAACACACAAAGGTATTGTCAGATTCGTATTTATATATGTGTACCAAGCTTGGTGAAATTCTGAATAATGTATAAAAGTCAGACAGATTGCAAAGTACCATATGTATACAAAGTTTGACGAAATTCGGTCTACTGATTCAAACGTTTATAGGGGACACACACACGCGCGCGCACACACACACACACAAACAAACAGAAATGTGACCTAATAAGCTTATTTTTTTCTTTCGGAAAGTAGCTAAAAATCACGAATCAATGAAATACAATATACAAACTATGCAGAAATATAATACGCTGAATTGAAACGTGATGTTACCTGTAAGCAGGGGCACAGGAAAGATTGTTTTGAAGGGAGGGGGTGGTTTACAAGGTGTTACGGACCACTATATATATATATATATATATATATATATATATATATATATATATATATACACACACACACACACACTTTTTAAAATATCTTAATATAAATGTTCTGGCGCTGGTAGCCGTGAACAGAAGCGGTTTATAATTGCAAAATGGTGGCACCTAATCACTTTTAAACGTTATTATGCAATATACATTGGGCAGAAATCGGAGATTTTTGAAGGTTTAATTTACGTACTTATGGTAGGAAATTAAAACAAGACGTTACCAGCATAAATTACAAGCATACTTTCCTCAATACGTGTGCAAATTAACATTGAATGTTAAAATAGTTTACATTATCTAGGAGTATTTAATTATACTATTTATTTAGACGCGTGATACGCGATATTTACTAAAGATAAGTCAGCTTGCTGGGGGAGTAACAAGTTAAGTAATTTAGGTAAAGGTTTTTCTGAGGTATCTTTCATCATAAAAATAAATAAAAAGTAACCCTTTTCAGTACATTACAGGTGGATGAACGAAATAAATAAAAGTCACGAGAATTTTGTATGCAGTATATGTGTACCAAGTTTGACGAAATTCGAAAAAAAAAATAGCATATTTACGTCCTAAAATATGTATTTCTGTGCTAAGAAATTATAATGACGGCCGTAATTTTGAAAATATAAAGAAAGGTTGAACGAATTGCACAACATTTAAGTCATCTTTTTATGTAGCATATGTTTACCAAGTTTGGTAGAATTCTGAAAAATATTTCCTAAGATATGTTAGACAGTGCTAAATATATAAAAATGGCTAACAAATGTGAAAATATGAACACAGGATGAGAGAAATACATGAAAGTGAATTCGGCTTCACATGCAGGTTAAGTGTACCAAGTTTTCTGAAATTTTGAAGTGAAATATTTACTAAGTACGGAAAACTATGCTAAAAATATAATAATTGCCGCCATCTTTAAAATATAAGTACAGTATGAACGAAATACACAGAACTCAAATTAGCTTTGTATTTAGTACTGCACTAGCAGTGCGACTGCGGCTTTGCTCGCGTATGTTACTCATACCACATGTTTTGTGAAATCTCTTTGTACACCAGATAAGTAGTTTATTCATCACGTGTAAGAATGACAAAGCTGCAAGTCGAGTTAACTCTGCAGCTGTAAAAGTAGCTAAAGCTCTCCACGAAAAAAGGTGTCGTAATTAAGTTTGTCTCTGCCACTAACAGCAACTTCGCCTGGGCATTATTTATAGTGCTGCAAAGTTGACGTTGTGAGGTAAATACAGACAATTAAATGTTGAGGTTAATCGAAGTTTACGTAGTTACGAAGTTACGAAGCTAAATGCAGTTTAAGTTGTATTAAGACTGATTTCCTAAGAACGCAACCATTGGTGATGGTGCCCTCAGTAACATACTTGTTTTTTAAAACCTTCACTTGAAGTTAAGTGCCATTAGGCAGTTTCTGCAGGATGACAGCTGCGCGGCATAGCGTCTAAAATATTCATTATTTTTCAGAGGTTGCACAAAAACACGTCTCGATAAAACTGTAGAATGAAACTCTTGGATAATTTATTTCTTGCTGGTCGTACCTGCTTTTAGGATCGTCTGCCTTGAAAGTTTGCAAACTAAGTTTTATTCTTAATAAATGAGTTATCATGAAAAAAAATTAATTAATTTTATAGGTACTTACGTAAGAAGCATTCTGACGCGAACACCACCTCGATATCTCTACTGGTTAGATAAGTATCATCGCCTGATAGAATCAAATTTTATGCCTTTTTGCCCCTTTAGGTGTCGAATTAAAAAACATTAATTCAACACAATTAAAATTTGTTAAAGTTTCCAAGTGAAGTAATAATCACGACAATAATTCGTCCATTTGAAGCGAAATCGATCACTCTTTAAAAATCACATATAACCCATGTACAGTACTGGGAGTTTGAATTTCTAAGTATCTTAAATCTTTTCTGCGCCCACTTACCTAATCATCATTCTGAAGAAAAATTAACTGATTGTCTCGATGTGTTAGATATATAGCGAAGATATATCTAAAACATTTTCTAGGTCTTTTCGCCTCCTAAGAGACTGAATTTCGAAGAAAAAAACCGAATCACATTGTAGACTACTTAAGGGCTGTCTCTTAAACGTGAAATCACGACAATAGTCCGCTTTTTCAAGATATGCTGGCTATTAATTAAGAATACATTTCGCCACTTTTCACCCATTTTCACCTTCTTCGTAGCGAATTTCAAAAATTGGTGAAATTACTTTTAGAGAAGCATCAAGCTTAAACAAAAATCACGTCGCTATATAAAAAAAACCATTATGGTCAGTATGTATCGATTGTAAATTTAAAAATATTTCACACTATTTTATTTACCTTTTTAGAGCTGATTTTCCAAAAAAAATTTTTTTTGTATTTCAAATGTTTGCATAAGCGTCAATCTAAAGAAAATAGCACTTAGATATCACGATTGGTTCGATAGCTATAGAGGAATAATCGAAATCACATTTCACGTATTTACACCCCCTTGATTACCAAATTTCGAAACGTCTTGGGGTCCTTGCGTAGTCATTCGTATACGTAACCCATTGAAGTAAAAACCACGGCGATAATGAAATGTGTTTCAGTGATAAAGACGATTCATAATAACGTATTTTGCCCCTTGTTAATGTTTGCGGGTCGAATTAAAAAAAAAATCCAAGTATTACTGTTTGGGTAGTTACGTAAGAAACATTTTGAAGTGAAAACCAACTCTCTATTTCTAAGGATTCTATGGATATCGATAATTAATCAAAAACACTTTTAAGGTCTTTTCATTCCCTTAAATGTTGAATTTCGAAAAACCCTGAAATTGGCAAATATTAATTATATAGGTGTACTATTAAAGAAAAAATCACGACGATAGGCCGTCGGGTTCTAGCTCTATCGAAAAAAATACATTTCACCCTCTTTCATCCTCAGATGCCGAATTTTGAAAAATCCCTTCTAATTCTCGTCTACGATCTGAGAGGAAACCACACAACAATATCATGATTCTTGGCCCAGTGGTTTGAGCTGCAGTATGATATGGCAGTCAGTCGGTCGGTGTTTTCTTTTATATATAGATACTAGCTGTCCCTTTGCGGCTTCGCCCGCGTGTACTATAGAAAAGAGTAACTAAATTTTAATAACTTATTAATTGATGGTGTTACTATTTTCTCTGTATATATTTATAACAACAAATACAAACAGCTTTATCCAGTCCACTACGCTGAGGGTACTTTAATTGCAGAACATCTATGTTTTTAATTCATCTTTATATCTCTACAAAATAGTTACCCGGCCGCGGCTTTGCCCGCGTTAAATTATGTAATACAAACAGTAACTCTGAATAAAATATGTGATGAAGGCATTTTAACAGCTAGCGTACTCAATAACAATGAACTATAAATTGTCTTAGCTCAGTGAAAAGAGCGCACGCAATATGCTCGTATGATGTCATGTCATGTCCCATCGCAAAGACTTGCACAGGATACGAACCCGTAACCCCACCCCTCCCACACCACAAACTTTGTACAATACCCGAGTGAATACTTAAAGGCAGGCCGTACTAATACTTTCGTATGTACGGGCTACAGTCCAAAGAGGTTTTATTTATGGTGGGTTGGCAAAAAAAAAAAAAAAAAAAAACCCAACTCCACAGACTTAACCACAAATTATTCAAGACACGCCATGAGACTTATTTCGCGTGTACAGGCTATAGTCCAAAGAGGTTTAACTATAAGCAAGAAATAAAAAGGAAACATATTTTGAACTATTTCAGGTGTTACGAAAGATTATTCTTAAACACGTTATATTTTTTATAGGCTTTCAAGGACGAATTTCCAAAAATCGTTAAATTACTTTTTAGGTATTTACTTATGTTTCATTATAAGACAAAAGCCACCACGATATGTCAAACGGTTTAGGTGATACGATTGATTAATCAAAAAACAGTTTTATTTTTTTACCGGCTTTCAAAAACCAATTATGAGAAATCCTGAAATTACTTTTTAGGTATTTGCGTAAGCTTCTTTTTAAAGAAAAAATCACTTCGATATCTCAGGTGGTTTAAGAGGAAGAGAGGATTTACTGTAAACGAATTAAACGGCTTTTCACCTCCTTAATATAAAAATTTCGAAAAATCCTGAAATTTGTTTCTAGACATTTGTATTTGCGACCTAACGAAGTGAATAAGACGACGATAGCCCGTCGGATTCGAGAAATATCAAAGATTTGCAAAAAATACATTTCACCCCGTTTCACCACCTTAATAGCCGAATTTTAAAATTTACTTTCTTAGTGCGCGCCTACGCCACAAGGGGAAACTTCCCTTAAAATTTCACGTTTCTAGGTCCAGGGGTTTGGGCTGGGCGTTGATGATGAATGAATGAGTCAGTCAGTCAGTGAGTGGGGCACTTCCTTTTATATATATATATATATATATATATATATATATATATATATATATATATATATATATATATACACACACACATATATATATATGTGTGTGTGTTCTAACTTAGGCGAAATTCTGAATTAGGAAAAATAGTATCTAAGATATGTGATGCTATGCTAAACATATAACAATTGCCGACATTTTAATAAAATGTGCACATAGGAAAAACGATATACACATTAGTAATGTCAAATTTGTATGTAGTGTATGTGTAACAAGTTTGGTGAAATTTTGGATAATATTTCCTAAGATCCGTGTTATTAAGCTAAAATATAAAAATGGCCACCATTTTGAAAATATTAACACGTGATGAACTTAATATACAAAAGTAATGTCAACGTTGTATTTAGTATATGCGTACTAAGTTTGGAGAAATTCTGAAAATATATCCTAAGATATATGATAATTCGATAAATATATAAAAAATGGCCGCCAATTTAAAAATAAGCACTTATGATTAAATAAATACACAAATGTTAACTCAAATTTCTATGTAGTATACGTGTACAAAGTTTCATGAAATTCTGAAGTACGGTTCCTTACATTTATAGTTTGACCATAAATATTAAAATTGCCGCCATTTTGAAACTATGTACATGGCATAAACTAAATATTTAAAAATAAAGTTAGATTACAAAGAACTATATGTTTACAAAGTTTGATGAAATTGGGTAAACTGGTTCAAAAGGTTTTAGGGACACATACACACAGACTCACAGACAGAAAAGTGATCTCATGAGCCTACTTTTTCCATCGGAAAGTAGGCTAAAAAAAATCTTAAAATTATTTATTTTTTCAGCATTTTTGTTCAAGTGTCTTTACTTCAATTTATTTAGTAATAATTTTATGAGTATACCAGCAGTCACGGGAACTTATAATAGAACAAGAAAAAAAAAAAACGCTCGTGCAACCGATCACTCCTGATATTATACACGCACTGGATGCGTCATAATCTGTTCTGCGAACATTTGAATTTACATGCTAATTTTGTTCAACTTTTTACTATACTGTACATAATTAAACTTTATATTTTCAATCTACTTAAAATCTTTAAATACATATAAGTAATTTATTCTAAAGCTATCTTTATCTGCAAAATTTAAGTTGTGCTGATGGTCACGGAAGAAATCAAACGTTAAATTTAAATACTAATAGTGTACACAGTTTGAAAATAATCCACACGGACTGAAAATATAATTTGCTAATTTAAATATTTCTTCGTTAATATTTATACCTAGCTATCAAACCCTCAATCTCTGTTCGACTATTAAGGGCGAAAAAGACGTGAAATGTGTTTTAGATTATTTCTTCATGTCTACAAACTCTTCAAGATGTATAGTTTAATATTTACGTGGTTTCATTTTGCCAACACTGTAATTTAACTTCGTTTACTACATTATTATTTTATTTTCCTTACGCCAAGCCACAGTTAGGAATGTAATCTTTTTTAATGTATTGCACAGTCTTCGCACGACATTCAGTGACTACGAGATTAGAGCGTACAAATATTCTGGTTTTTCTTTCTGTTTCGAACGTCGTCGTAAATGCTTTGAAAAACTTGCGACACGCCATAGAAAACGAGGGTTTGCTGTATTTCAATAAATGCGAAAGAAAAAGAATATGGCATCCGTTAAGTACTAAGTATTGCATCTAGTGCAATCATTAGAAGTAAACGAATATCAGTCGACGAATATTTGAAGCCAACCCGAAAGGCATTATTTCTTTATCACTTTTCACTCTTCCCAGTAAATACTGTGACAATTGTGCATTCATAGAGCACTTCAATACCACTAGGCCTACTCGTATTTATACTTACTTTGTTACTAATGTATCAATAACGATAGGTCTCCTATCAAGAAAATACTGTGAACTACAAGTTTTACTTGAAAGTCTTCAACGAGAGCATTCATCTTACCTTTGACCGTTCCAAGTTTGACATTTGTCTACACGTGAAGAATGTTCGGTAGATATGCAATGTACGGTCCTTGCTAACACAGCTAAATGGATACACGCTAGAGAAAAATTACCTACTTTTACGCACTCCAAAATATTTATGAAAATTGATGAGAAAAGGGTCTTATTAAATCTGAATGAGAGTATGGGAGTCTAAACAAAAACAAAAAATCTAAACAAATCAGTACTTTCAGTGAGAGGACATCCCTTCCTCCTGTGTTGCAGGAATTTCGCAGTGGTTAAGAAGACATTTGAACGACATGATATAGTTTATACTCTAAAAACGTTCTCTTAATCCATTACTAACATTTTTTTCCCTGTTGTCTGATTCACGTGATATTGATTTCGGGCGATAAAAGCTACAGAAAAAAAAAAGATTCTTTAAAAATTATCTTGGTAGTGGTGTGCAAATGTACCTGAAAATTACGCACTATATGCATTTCACCCACTCGCGCGATACCAAATGTACAATTCCAACCATGATCTCCATTGAATTTCTTAAATATAACCTATTCAATGTTATCCTCAAGTGCAACATGTCTGTTGAACTTTCGTTTACAAAGGCTTACTCCAATGAGTAGAAGGGCTGTTACGAAAACTTCTTTTAAAACTGAAAATATGTCACTACTTTGTATCGCAAATAGTAAAATAAGTAAGCACATTTCGCGTGTGTTTTGCGCGTAACACCTTGTACGACAAAATATTATTCTTGTTCCTATGTGAAAGATGCGAAGAAAATAAACATCACGGCAATTACATGTAGTTAAATGAGGGTGGTTTTCATAGTATCCTATTGTCTTTACAGGCGGAATGTGCTGAAAATGAGAGCATACATTGTAATGGGAAAAGTAGGTCTTACTGTGTATTATCTGCTACCACACACATGTTAAACTAGTTTCAGAAATATTTAACAATTAGTAAGTGAGCTCAGGCGATTCGATTTATTCAAGCAGCAAAAACCAAATTTTTCTCGGCAGTTGGCAGTCTCAGCTGCCGATGAGAGTTTCTTTTTTTTTTTTTTCCTCGCGGCACAGTAAAATTATTGATGCAAACATTTTAATGGCTTACCGCCAGTGTATTATAGGGGACCTTAAAACATTCCATTGCTTATTCACCAGTTTAATATTTTTACTATTTATTTAACGTGAATAGTGTGCGCCAATATACAAAATAAATTAAGATGAACTACAGTAATATAATTACAAACACTGCAATGTATGCTTCCGTTTTCAGCAATTTCGTACTTTAAGGTGCTGTATTGTTAAAACCGTTATAACTTTGTTACACTTACTACCATCAGGTGGTACATTCCTTACTGTGTTTCAGGTAATAAGACAAAACATAACTTTAAGCATTCGTGTTGGCAACTCAGTGCGATTCTACCCAGACAAGTTAATCACTAACACATTTGTTATTGCATTTTTACTGGTCAATTATTCGAATAATAAAGGTATGAACGGGAAATATTTATTTCTATTACTATTAGTGCACATGCACTACTAATGCATAATAACACTGACATCAAAACTAATGCAGTGTTATAATGTACATAAAACGAACGTATGCATTTTACTTAACTATGATATCGGCTACGTAATAAAATCGGCTAATGAATATTACTAATGATATTGCATGTGCCTACTTCTAATACATGATTTAATTAGGAAACGAAAAAATGTTACAGATATGGTGTTTTGATAAAGATGTGATGTAAAAAGTTTGAACTTGCTGCGAATAGACGGTAGTTAGTATAGCAGTGGATAATAGGCTCAATACTTATTCAATTTCCCTACTTCAATTTTCATTGTTCTCTTTTCCTCCATTTCACATCGGTGGTTTGGATACGAAGTTGCTACGTTACTGTAGTTAATACAACTAAAACTTCAGATGATGTATGCGTTAAATTTGAAACACCTTAAACTTATATTTAATGAAACATGTATTGAAATCAAACAATACATACTATTTATCTATCAATTTATAACCCGATATACTTTGGCCCGGATAAAAAAGAACGTTCTTGATCAAAGTTTCAGAAATTATGCAGCAAATATGTATATTATTGTCATTTGAGTGAGACTTCAGTAAAACTGTGGTTGCGATGAAAGTCATCAAGGCGCTCAACGAATATATGATTAAAGAAACCAGTTTCCTTTAAAGTGATTAAACGCTAAAACGGTATATATTAATTGAATTTTTTTCCAGCCAAGCGGTTAAAATACACGTTTTCTAACCAAAACCTGTACATTTTTATGCACAAAATAATTATTGAACAGAGACTGATTTTTACATACTTTGACAATAAACATCTTTACGCCTTCAGTTAAATCACTGTGTACTTTTCAACTGTAACTGTGCTACGTTAAATAATTTTAAACATAGTTTAAAATATTTTTAAAATAATGCAACCTGGCATCCGCAAATTAGAGAAAGAAATCCTAATTGTACTCTCGGTAAGTCCTAGCTAGGTTTAGCACACACAGTTAAAACGTGGTTTAAACTATCGCCGCTGAGATTTATCGAATCACAGCTATTTCCCTTACCGCGGCATTATTTACCTTGCGTTCTTAACTTCGTGTCATCTTTATACGGATTACATTTGTCCTAGCTAAAATGTGCTGTCACTTCAGTGAGAGGGTCTTTTAAATTTTTTACCGGATTGCGTTTTTTGTCGAGTGTTACCTTGTTAATTCCTGTTCACTGGAACACTGAAGATAAGCCTCGATCGCAGGGTTGCAAGACCTCTTACACGCTTTTATGCAGCTCTTCAGCGATTCTTATATTGTCATGCTTAACAAAAAGGTTCAAAGTTTCACGAGTTCTTTTTTTTTTTGCTAAATGTATTTTAGCCATGTTATCAATGCTCTCCCGTCACTTAACGTAATAATATGACATAGCAAAACGATTATTTGTTAACACTTCTACCCAGTTACAGCAAACATTTTCGCTACGACATTGTAAGATTGCACAACTCTGTTTTCGTACACATTTAACCTATCTTGCCTTCTACGACGTTGGCTCGAAACTGGTGATACTGAGAAACAAGATATCATTATTACACAGCATTGTTCACCCTATGATCGCTGTGCTGCAAAACAGAAACCATTTTTCTATTTCGTTTTCTTTTGAAGCTACTTTTTGTGGTAGTGAAAAAAATGCAATCTAATTGCTTTTTAAATGACGGTGAGATTTACTTTTACCGTGATACCTTCACAAAGTTTTACATGTTGTGTTCTTCCAACAAGACGGATAAAATTGAAAAATGAGTCGGTAAATTGCAAAACTTTCTTACAGTTATTTACTTTCGAAATCTGTGGATAATATATTACGTGGAATACTTTAAATAAGACGTTAAAAGGGTCTTAATTATTTATTTTTCTCATAAAATAACATCTGAAGAGAGGGTTACCTCTGACAATTAAAAAGTTACAACTTACCAAAGAAGATAAAACAGCCATAAGGCATTAAATGAAAACTAAACTATTTAACACACAATCAAAATAAAGAAGCTGTGTACGTACTGCGGTACCTTCACAGTCGAACATTCCGCCTTTTTCCAGAAGTAACCTTCAGCTATTTTCGTACAAGGCATAGTTGTCTCGCAGTTCCATATTTAACTAGCATGCGCAACAAAGGTGCTCATGAAAGAACACCGGTGACGATTAACTGATGCGTAGCATACAATAATTAAGTCCAGATAGGTCACTGTTTTATTTTAGCCTTCGTCAAACTACAATATATACTAGTGTTGATATTCCTCAAATCTTAGCCGCGAGTCACTTCTTAGTAAAAATACGTAAACATGAACTCCAAATTTTTGCCTCTTATGAAGCGCAAAGTTCGAACGACGAAAGCAGATTTTTATTTATTTTTGCAAAACTTACTATTTGAGTAAATACAGTAGTATTTTTATTTTATCGATAATCATTTAACTATACAAAGTTTTAGTGCACCTCTGATGTGCTATCGTGTCGTGAAATGATAAAATGTAATGATATAGACACTTTAGCAAATTTCGTAGATTGAAAAATCACCAGAGCGTATTTAACGTTAGAGAATTCGTAAAACGGCACATAAATGAATTCATAACAAGTGTGGGTTATGGATATAAAAAAGTGAAGTGTGTTTTATGCTCTTTATTATTAACAAAATAATCAATTTCTGATACCATAGTCAAGTATATGAAGTTGAACACAAATGACTTTAGCACTATTCATATTTTTAAAACTGTATAAAATGTTTGCATAGTTTTACACAGATGTATGTGGTCGCAGTGCTACCACTACTGTTGGTGTGACTTTACACAAACACGTGTAATACAATAAATGTAATATATAAAATAAAAATGTCACAATCAGTGTATGTTATACGCTGTTGTGTTAAAGAACACGTACTTAAAGGGCGAAAGTGCATTTCAAAATTCGCAGTTTCTTAGTATAGCAAAAAAAAAAAAAACTTCTTTTCTTGTAATTCTAATCTATGTTAATTAAGCAAAATTCATATTTAAAAGTTTTCTTCCTTTTTACAGAATTACAAACGTAACATTTGCAACTCTCCCGTGTTATATCTTTGATGTTATATCGTGATTTGCAGTTAGTAACCACTAGAAAATTCTTATCAGCGTGCAGCATACGAACCGCTTAACTTTGTAAAAGCAATTCGAAACGTATACCAGTAGACCACTACTGAGTTGCTAGAGAGTGACTTTCTTTGAATGGAATTAATTTAGAAGTAAATGGAATGTTCAGTTCGGTGTTCTTGTCATAAATTTGTAATGTGGTAACATACTCCGCTCAATTTACAAGCACACTACATTAAAAAAGTAAATGAAATCGGAGCTTGCGCATTTCTTTAATTACCAAGCGAAAATTATGTTAAACAATAATAATTTATTTACAAATTGATACCAAATATTCCAAATCGTAACTATTTCTGTCTACGACAACATCTATACATGCATCCATAGTCAACATATTACAACTAAGTTACACTTGTGGACTTGTGGTTAGAACACTGAATTAGATATTTTAAGTGTTGTAGGGTCTAATCCCGCCAGAAACTGGCAAAAATTTCAGTAGGTAGAAAGTTGTCTGAAAGCGCATTGATAAATTTACCAGAACAGCACTGAAGAAAGTAAGTTAAACTAATAATTACTGTTTCTAATTATTGCACTTGTAAATTTACACTAGTTTACTGAATAAAATGTGCTTTATACAATTCCTTTGCCCGTTAGTGAAAAATTAAAACAATAACGCATGAGTAAATTGGCACAAGCATGATTTACAAAGAGTAATTCAGTGACCTGGTTATCTTACAAATATAACTGGTATTTACTGTAATATATCGAAATATCTCGACACGTTACAGGTTTTAAATACTATGATACGGTGTGAAGAATTTCAACATCTGAGGTTAATTTGTCTATGGATAAAAAAATGTGTGTTTTATTATTGAGAAATAAACTATTGTTGTTGCAGTGTTGTAGTAAACATAGACTACACGATCTTATTCTTTAGTTTTCCTTTATGTATTGATATAATGTTTCTGCTAGAGGTAGAATACAACCTGAGATACTGAAGCTAGCCGTGGATAAATATACATCTGTCAGAAATATTTGGCGCCCGCAGTGGTAGGCCAAGGAAGACATGAAGACATGTTGTTTGCAAAACACGGAAGAACCCATTTTGTATTTCGCAGATTACAACGAAAATAGTTTCAATATATAGAGGTGAGCTGAAGTAGAAGAAAGTGTGGTAGCTGCTTTGCTTGCAGTGCATGTAAAATATAAATAATGGCAGATCATAACCTAGTGTTGACACACATTGACGAAGCCATTGACGCCGTCGTAGTTCGCAGCACAACTGACACTGTCTCTGTACATTCAGACGAGCTAAACGAAGCCGGAACGGGTCACGCAAACGAACCGTTCGACATGCAAAACATGATGGGTATGTTTCAACAAATGATGATAAACTTAACAAATTTGCGAACAGATATACAAACAAGTCAGGATACACTACAGGCTAGTTTGAGAACAGAACTACAAACAATACAAACAAGTCAGGATACACTACATGCTAGTTTAAGGACAGATCTACAAGAGACCCAGGCTAGTTTGAGAACTGAAATATTAACATTACAAACAAGTCAGGACACGCTGCGGTTAAGTTTTGAAACAGAAATAAGAGCTGTTCAAGACGTTCTGAGGAAGGAACTAACTAACAAACTTGACGCCCTAAGTTTAGATGTAAACGACAGTGGAGAATGAAACACAGAATTGCATGTTTCTAGTGCAAAATACCGTAACGGAAACTGGCGAGCGTTTAGACGAAATGGGAGGTCGGATAGCAAACCAAGATCACATAATACGCGAAGTCCAAACACAAATAGACTCTGTGAGTGTAGTCATAACTGAGCTACAAATAAACCAGAATACACAGCAGGAATTTTCTCACCAAACTGTGACTGACATACGTGAAACGTGCAGGACGAGTGTAGAGGAAAAGTCGCGACAAGCGATAGCTGAAATAAAAGATGCGTGCAGGACGGATCTTGTAGAATTAACTAGCAGCATTGAACGTCGTTTGCACACGATTGTACATGCTATATACCACGTAAGGAAATTGAGATATGGGATAGACCGGAGACCGCTATTAACTCACAGGCAACAACAGATGATTCTTCACGAATAATACATTCTCCCACAGAACAAGTTACACAATCTGTTTCACCATTGCGGGATAATATGTCAAAGCCTCGTGAATCACACTGTTTAGGCGAACAGCCTAATTTGTTAAATTCAGCTGTGTTATTTCACCACCCGATACAGCAACTGGGTAAATCCGTGCCAAAGTGTGCAAATTACGAAAAGGAAAATCCAATGGAATTTTTAAAACGGTTTGAAGAGTACACAAATATGTTCGAGCTTAGCGACGAAGAACGGTTAAAATACCTTACTCTGTCGTTAAAGAGATCGGCGAGTTATTGGTGGGACGTGGAGAAACCCACGACGAAGACGTACGGCGAGTTCAGGGAGAAATTTACGCGCCAGTTCTGGAGTCCACGAACTCAAGGCTTAGTTAGATCGTCACTACATGCCGAAAAATATGACCCCAGAGGTAATAAGCGGGTTGACGAACACATTAGCTTGATACACGAAAGAAGCCGTCATTTGAATCCCGAGATGACAGAAATGGAGCTGATCACCATGCTCACTGCTCAGATGCTAGTTTCATACCAAATGGCAATAGTAGGGAAATACAACTTAACTTTGTCAGAATTTCGCGAACAACTAATATTAGTTGACAAACTAGAAAGACAACAACAACACCAATCGTGATCTAATTGTAAAGACCGGAATGTTGGAAACACTGGTTCCACCACATATAACGAGTATCGTAGACCAGGGAACGAAGAGCGAAACCGGCACGTAGATACCATTACGACGTCGAGGGAAGGTTCGACCCGCGATGGAGGGTATGTTCACTCTGGCCGGGGTAACGGCAACAGAAATTCCAGAAATCGAGGACGAGGTAGGAACGACTGCAGTAATAAGTTACGTTGGTATAAAAGAGCGAGGAGTGATTCACCTTGTCGAAGCCCTTACAGGTCGCGACATACTAGTCCTGTGATACGTCAAGATTCTTACGGAAAACAGGATTACAGAAACGAGTCGCCGGGAAGAGAACAGAGACACACTTCCAGGTCGCCACTTAAAGGAAAGACCAACGGTTATTTTGAGCATCAGAAACCTTTAAACCCAAATGCGCCTGAACTAACCACGGACGACGAGCGGGGAAGACAGTTTATTTCCTCTTTGTCCGGTAAACAAACATTAAACTAGAAACGGCTGGCGATAAACACCTCCGTTCGCCAGTCGCCAATTTATTTACACCTCATGGGGTATGCCCAGGTGAAGAAGTGGGAAAAATTAAAAACGAACATAACCACATCAAAATTCCGTTTGGTACTGATAAATTAAATAGTTTACATGAAATGGCCGTCGTGCAAGAGCAGCGACCAAAGAGAAATGGAAACGATTTACTTACACTAAATACTATTTTCTTTAGTGAAAATGAAAGAGAATTTTTGTTTACAAGAGTTGGATCACATAGAGGAAGCAAAATACGAAGTTTTGTGCCCAGAAATGAGTTTGTACATCTACGATTAACTCGTGCCCACTTTACTAGATAGTGGGGAGGAAGTCTCGTGCATGTCGGAGGAAGCAGTAGTTAATAAATTAACTAATGCAGACATAAACTTACCTATCATGTCGGTATCGCGAAATAGAATTCTCGGCGCTACTTCAAAATCAAGTCCAGTGGTTACAAGACAAACTGTATTGCTGATGAAATTGATAAGTGTCACGAAATTAGTATTGAACCATACTGTGCATACTTCCACCAAT
Source organism: Medauroidea extradentata (assembly GCA_003012365.1). NCBI lineage: Eukaryota > Metazoa > Arthropoda > Insecta > Phasmatodea > Phasmatidae > Medauroidea > Medauroidea extradentata. Next base: position 54,046 of record PNEQ01002084.1, on the reverse strand, counting down.
TTTACTCCTTATGAGGTGTTAGTTAACAAGCGCTCGGAAGTGTTTGACATGCTAGTAATACCACGGCTGGACGAAATCGGACGAAATCAAACCGGACGAAGGCGAGAAGATCAAGGAAGAAATCATAAGATTAGTGAAGAGTAGGCTTGTGACGACGGCTAAGAGGCAGGCCAAGTATATGAAGAAATCCAAGATAGACCATTTCAACATTGGAGATTTAGTACGACTAAAGACGAACCCCATATCTTAATTCTGGGAGAATGTGACCAAAAAGTTATTTTTGATCTATTAGGGACTGTATAAGATTGGCAGAATTATTCGTAATAATTGTTACGAATTAAAGATGCTGGATACACAAAAAGCAAAAGGCAGATTCAATTTGTCTCAGTTACTTCGATATATCTCAATTAGTGAGTAATTACTGTGAAGACTTACTGTACGCTAGGAATAATTTTCTGAGGACGATATTCTGTTAAAGGTGACGTTCGAATGATGGGGTCGGAGTTGGTCATATATTGTAATGCGAGTTATTGTATTGTACTAAGGTGTATTGGTGATACTGTTTTCCTGGAGCCAGAATTGCCCGGAATTATTTTACCTCGAAGTGATTTCGAGATATTTGTCACTTACACCACTGTTGATTTTCGCATTTCACGAGTAGTATGTATTCGTGTACGTTTGAGTCACCATTCAATATTTGAATAAATATCTCAGCAGCATTTCTGGCGTGAAATTACAACAATGAGTACAGCCAACAAAGTAATCCGTTTTGAAACGAGGAAGATTGAACCTTACTGCTACATTGAAAATGTGAACGTCTATACGCTGACATGTATTAGTCATAGAGCATAGAGAGTAGATCAAATGGAACGATAAAAGGAATTGAATATGATGCTCTACGGGTTTCGCTTTTTAACAATTGAAGTAGTAAACTGTAACTCTTATATCGCTACATACTTCACTATCCAAGTTACTAATAACACTGTCGTCAATTGATAGATTTTGCTAGGAATAACGTTATTAGGTTTCATTTCAAGGAAGAACGCATTTTCTGCATCCTGCAGATTTTAGTTTCCCTTTAATATACGCTAACACATAACTTGTTAGTGAATGTGCAATGGGATGGCAAGTAGCACCGCATACGCCAGCTTAGAATTGAGCGTATAAATTGTGTGTGTTAGAATGAACTTGTGCTTGTTTCTAAGGAAGAATGGGATTGAGAATGAAACTATTACTGCAGAAAACAATTGCAAAGAAGAAACGTCAGACCATCTTGTGAACTGTTAATACAAACACGACAAAAATCAGAACGAGTACTGTTTAGTGAGTGTGTCCGCAGGATCATGTCAGGCTTTGTATCTGAAGCCAGCGACTATCGCCGAGAGTGCCGTTTCCACCGGAAGTCGTGACTGCATGTTCCAGAGAGTGAAGAGCAGCGGTGTGGTCATCAAAATGCCGGGATGGATGAAGAAGAAGACTGTCGCTCCAGAGAGTGGCGTTTCATGGCCTGCCTCACCAGAGAGAAAGATAAGGACTACAACAAATATTTAGAGAAATACAAAATAAGAACTATAATTTAAATTTCAGAGGAAAGACAATTTATTAAGGGATAAATGTTTACTTTGTTGTTTCTATATTTGATGTACCTGTTGTTTGAAGTGTTAAAATAATTTCATTTTATTTTCTTATATGTTATGATAGTTAAAAACAAGTGTATAATTTGATTTAAATCGCATTTCAGTGAAAGGTGTTATGTTAACTAACAATTTAACTTCATCCGATTGCCAGGGTTTCTGTAATATATCGAAATATCTCGACACGTTACAGGCTTTAAATACTATGATACGATGTGAAGAATTTCAACATCTGAGGTTAATTTGTCTATGGATAAAAAAAATGTTTTATTATTGAGAAAAAACTATTGTTGTTGCAGTGTTCTAGTAAACATGGACTACACGATTTTATTCTTTAGTTTTCATTTATGTATTGGTATAATGTTTCTGCTAGAGGTAGAATACAACCTGATATACTGAAGCTAGCCGTGGATAAATATACCTCTGTCAACAATAATAATTTATTTACAAATTGATACCAAATATTCTAAATCGTAACTATTTCTGTCTACGACAACATCTATACATGCATCCAAAGTCAACATATTACAACTAAGTTACACTTGTGGACTTGTGGTTAGAACACTGAATTAGATATTTTAAGTGTTGTAGGGTCTAATCCCGCCAGAAACTGGAAAAAATTTCAGTAGTTAGAAAGTTCTCTGAGAGCGCATTGATAAATTTACCAGAACAGCACTGAAGAAAGTAAGTTAAACTAATAATTACTGTTTCTAATTATTGCACTTGTAAATTTACACTAGTTTACTGAATAAAATGTGCTTTATACAATTCCTTTGCCCGTTAGTGAAAAATTAAAACAATAACGCATGAGTAAATTGGCACAAGCATGATTTACAAATAGTAATTCAGTGGCCTGGTTATCTTACAAATATAACTGGTACTTTTACTGTGACGCATTGTGCAGTTACAAAAACAACGTTAGTGTTAATAATACACCTATGTTGGTGGAAACACTGCTGCCACATACATTACTTATAAAATTACACTTTTTTTGGTGAGTGATGTTTTCTCAAGGAATAAATGAATTTTTACACACTTGTTACCGCTTTTCAAATTTTATATTCTTAGAGTGTGTTTTCTTGCTGCCGAAAATGGTGGAAATGGTATTTTTGTGGTCCTTTTTAGGAATTATAATCATGACTGAAATTGTTTTAAAATGATACAGACGGATAAAACATACCATTATCTCAAATATTGCGTCATAAAATTGTACGACAACTAATGAACGGCACATAGAAGCGAGTTATTGTTCAGTTCATTGACTTGCTCCGAGAGACTAGTGTGAAGCGTGATGTTTTGATCTTAGCTCCCCTCACTTCTTGGAATTCGAACGCGCAAAATACAGCTACCCAATCGGGCACCTCTTTGTTCTGTCGCTTCAACGTGTCGCGATGTTTACGGGACGTAGGTCGCTTACATGTTCCGAACTGAACAGTGGTGTGAATACGCCTACCTCTAGTTGGGTATATGTTGAGTGTCATCGTGCTGCTGCAGTGCGTATAGCCGCCATAGCAGTTCACAAATACATATCCTAGAGTAGAGTTCCAAGGTTGTTTACGTAACGTAACTCCTGTCTGCCAAGTCATCCCGCTCAAGATGTTGATAAGCACAGTGCGCATGTTTGTTTGCGATAACGTTGCTGTTCCGTCAATCATGTTTGAGCAGACATCACGACGAATCATTTCGATTAAGTATGGTGATACAGCAAAGTCACATTATTCGTTTTTATCCGTGTCGTGCTGTGTCACGCACTTTGAAATCACGTGGTATTACATTTAATTATTATCTAACTGCAAATCATAATATTTTAATATACCACATATAACTTGCATACCGAGCGAGGTATCGCAGCGGTAACACGCTGTACTCGCATTCGGGAGGACACATTTCGATTTTCGGCTCCGAATATCTTGATTTCGGTTTTCCATTGTTTCCACAATCGCCTGTCATTGTGTGAACTTATATGACACCGTCTATAATGGCCGTTTCTTTCAATGCAAATGTTTACCTACCAGTTTTGGAGGGAATTCGTGTAACCTGGATCCCTTTATTTTATTTTATTCATATACAGTCACATTTTAAAATGCTATAGATTTATTTTCAAACACGATCACATCATAACAGAAATTTATAGGGCGTTTATAAAATGTAACAAGGTTAGTCCGATTACTTAAAATACTACTCAAGTTGTTTGAAACACATTCAAATTAAGTTTGATGGTTAAAAAGTACAAGCTGAGACAATTGTTTGCATATTTAGTTCCTTACTTGGCTTACGTTCCGTTATTCAGCGTCCGGATTCTGTTCTCTGATTTAAATCAGAAAACCTAGTTAACTCTATCGGGAAATTACTTTTCGTTAAAGTTAGTGTAAATAAACTTTTCGTGAATGCTCATTATTGACAACGTAACCAACGGAAATGCGCATTGTAGTTTTAAATTAAAACTTTGCATGTGCTATAAATTTGACGTTCTTAATATTCTAGTTTGTGTTTAAATTCAAATTGGGATTGCATTCTGTGCTTTTAACACGTAGCTACGGTAGTAAATAAGTATATTAATACTATGTCACATTGTTCTATTAGGTTGGTGACATCCTGTCCCGCTATAAATTGACGGATTTGTTTATCCGTATACCGTGACCGCCTGGATCTACAGCGCTTTGTGCTAGAGCACATTTTTTATCCAGTGTGGTTGACTACACTACTTGCCAGGATAACATCAGCATTTGGTACCCCTGCTAACTTGTTTATTGTTTTGTCCTATTTACCAATATTGCGTGAACTTGGCAGTTTGTGCTGTTACTGATTAGTGATTCGTAAGTGATCAATGTGTAGTAAAAACAAAACTTAAATATGCTGAATTTCAAAATGATTCAACTTGCTTGCCTTCAAAAACTTAAACAACTGAATATCAATCTGAACAGGTAAATGTTTGTCAGAATATTGTGTGATACGCAGAGTTAAAATACAATAATTTTGAGTCTAGTAGTTTTAGTAGTATCACTGATGTGCCTGAATCATTGATGCATAATCCAGAAATGTCAAAAGTTGTTAACGCTTTCCAGGCACCAAACCAACCAGTCTATCTTACCGGACTCATTTCCTACACAAAAACTCACACTCCGTACCTCGTTTACTTTCAAGCATCTTGGTTCAAGAATTTCAAATGGTTGCATGTCCAACCAAATGTTAATGGAATTACGTGCTTCTATTGCCATTTTGTTAGTTAAGAAAATTGATCATTCTTTAACTACAGTAGCCTACACTTAAAAAATTGGAAACATGTCCTTGACAAATTTCGTAAATATGAGAAATCAGAATCGCATATGCAAGCCACCATGAGTTATCGACAGTTGCGACAGCCCATTGAAGTACAACTCTGTTCCGTAAAACGCAAAGAACGAAAAGTAGCTACTGAATGCCTTCTGAAGATATTTAGTAATAGTCCGATTTCTCGCCCGGCAAGGTTTAGCACTGCAAAGACATGATTCAGACAGTGGGAATTTAGTAAATTTATTGAAGCTGAGAAGTGAAGACTTTCATAATTTACAACAATGGACAGCAAAACTACGAGTGACATTCATCAGTGCTTCTATACAAAATGAAATATTGGAAATGATGGCCAATGAAATTGTAAGGTATATTTGTAACAAAATTCTGTCACGGAAAGCACCAATCGCCGGAGAACCATATTTGGTACAAATTGCACATAGACTTGTTTTGTAGAAAACATATTGAGATTTTGAGTTACAGTCTTATAATATCTAAAAATGGTTCAAGTGAAGGTATTGTTGTGTATTATTTATATATTGTAAACTTGAATACTAAAACACATGAAGGATAATAATTTCAGTGCTCAACCTGTTTGAAAGACAAATTTATATATTTAACATTCCTTTAGGATATTTTTACTTCTATTCGCCAAATACATCTACATCCCATGTCCCACTTAAATTTACTTACCGGAGAGGCCCATGCAAATATTGACTCTTCGAAAATGGCGTCCAACTGCCCCGTTAATGCGGACTCTCCTGCCGAGTCAGCAAAGTTCTGGCCAGTAACCGCGGTGTGGCCTACACCCGGGCACTGAGTTTCACAACTTACGCCCCTTGTTGCCAAGTGAAGAACTGTTCATCTTGCTATAAATGGTAACTGACCAGCGGTAGTCAGGCCTCTTCTCAAAAGTAGTCAACGAACCCGACACAAAGGTGGGCATTCATTATGAAATAACCAGACCTCCGCCTTCCCACAGCAGAGTCGATGACTTCCCAACACTCCAAGCAAGATTAAAATAAAATTCAAAATTTTGCGACATGGTAATATAAAGGCAGGTTAAACGAATTATACAAGATAAAATCAGCTTTGTATGCAATATATGTGTACCAAGTTTAATGAAATTAAGGAAAATATTTCCTAAAAATTATATACAATGTTGAAAATATAAAAATGGTTGACATTGCGTAAATATGGACATATAATGAACGAAATACACAAGTGTCATGTCGGCCTTATATGTGGTACGTGTTTACCAAGTTTGGTGAAATTCTGAAAAAAGTTTCCTAAGAAAGGGATCACTGTGGTAAAAATATAAAAATGGCCACAGTTTTCTAAAATACATACACAGGACGAACGAAATTCAAAGCAGTCAAGTCAGAATTGTACATAGCATATGGGCACTAACATTGCAAATTCAGAAAGATTTTTTCTAAGATATGTGTCACTATGCTAAAGATTAGAAAATAACCGCCATTTTAAAATATTAACAGCAAATAAACTAAATACGCAAAAAAAAAACAGTCAGCTTTATGTGTAGTATATGTGTACAAAGATATGTGAAATACTAAAACATATTTCCTAAGAAATGTTACACTATGCTGAAAATAAAAAATGACCACCATTTTAAAAATATACACATAGGATGAACGAATTACACAAAAGTTAAGTTAGCTTTTTGTGTAGTAGGCCTATATGTGTACCAAGTTTGGTGGGGAAAAAAAAAAAAAAAAAAAAAAAAAAAAAACATTTCTAAAGATATGGGGCACTGTACACAAAATATATAAATGGCCGCAATTTTGAACATATGCATACAGGATGAACGAAATACACAATATTCAAGTCAGCTTTGTCTGTAGTATATATTAACCATGCTTGATGAAATTCTAATGTACGGTTCTTTAAATATCTAGCTTAATCGAGAAATGTTGGCTGCCATTTTTTAAAATATGAAAAGGGCGTAAAAGAAATACATAATAATCAGGTTAGATTGGTAATTAATATATGTGTACAAAGTTTGATGAAGTTCAGTCCACTGGTTAAAAAGTTTTTAGTGGACACGCACACACATGGGCGCACACACCTATACACACAGACGGAACGATGATCTCATAATCCTACTTTTTCCTTTGGAAAGTAGGATAAATAAAATTAGTTATTGGTGATACTTGTGGTGATAAATATAAAATATTTAGTAAAAAATTTCGTGAAAAAATAAATTTCATAAAAATTTAAGACCACTTATTATGAACAATAAACTACAAGAAGCTAGTGTAGATTGTGATATTTGTAGTCATTCTTTTGTTAACATCATTTGAGAAGTAGAAATCATAAAAACTCAGAACCTGAGGTTACATATGAAAAATTTTATGATTATAACATTTCTCAGAAAGACGGCCATTTTAAGGAGTAGAATTCATATTTATGCATCCAATTATGATGTAATAGAAATAGAATAAAGTGAATCAGCAATCAATGTCCGATTGAAAACATATGCTTAGTAATACAAATTAAATCACACAGGCCCAAAAAATTCCTTGGTGACGTAAAATAAACAGTTGTAAATAAAATAGATCAGAAATAGCAAAATAATTTGAATGTAAATTAAACATTTTTTGCTGAAGACAAGACGGGACCTGTAGGTAATGAAGAATATCTTAGTGAGTTATTTAAAGCTGATAATGAAATTATTTTAAAACATCTGATTTAGAAGAATATTATGCAGGCGGTGTTTGAAAAACTCTAAGAGTAATTGATGTATTTGAAGCTAAGGGATTTCAATGGATATTTAACAAAAATAACTGATCTAGAGAAAACAATAAATAAACTTTTAAGGAGGTTTTTAATAGCTCTTTCCGAAATATTAACGAAAAAACATTATACCTATAAAAACAGCGGCAAAAATTTCTTCTTTTTTAATAGAAATTCATCGAAAGAGAGATAATTATTGTAGAGCATATGAACTTGTAATTGATAAAACACTCCGATATATTGAATTTCAAATGTAATTATATAAAATTCACTTATTTGACAAATGCACTGAAATTTATATTATCGTCTACGCAAGTGAAAATTACATGATTCATCCTCCAAAATAACAAAAAAAAAAAAAACTTATTAAAACTCTAATCTATTTTTCATTACGGGGGGTAGTAGACAATTTTATTGCATTTTTTAGTTTTTAAGCTGTAAAATTTTTTTAAATTGTATTATCAGAAATTTCTCTTTGACAAAAAATAGGATATATTCTTGGTAAACTGCTTGGTGTAAATAATAATGGAATCTTTCAATAAGTTGTCATGCAGAATCATTGTAAGAGAATTCTTGAAAGTTAACCTTTAATTCTCTTGCAATGATTCTTGACGACAAATTAATTAAAGATTCTGTTATCATTCACGACAAGCAGTTTACCAAGAATATATCCTATTCTTTGTCGAAGAGCAAATATTGATAATACAATTTCATTATATGGTATATCTTAAAAACCGAAAATACAATAAAGTTATCTAACACTCCCCCTTAAGAATGAAAATAATGATAATTATTGTTGGCTAAAAAGAATTTCTAAGCTTGTTGAATCACAACTTTATAATTATATATATATATATATATATATATATATATATATATATATATATATATATATATATATATATATATATATATATATATACAGATTTTTTGTTGTTACGATGGTTGTCTAATATTTCAATTCTCAAGGTACATTAAAAGAACACGAAAAAGACTGCAAAAAAACATGGATCCATTTGTATAAATTTAACAAATAAAGGAGAATAAAATATTTAAATTTAAGGATTATAAGAAATCCTTGAGATGTTTTTTGTTATGTATGCTGATTTGGAATGTTTATTTTAAAATAGATACATGTAAACCTAATCGTAATAGCTCATATACAAAAAAAATATCCAAAACATGAACCAATTGTCTTTTGTTACTGTATAAAATATTAAAATGATTACAAACATCCTTTATCTTATGAGGACTTTGATGCTTCATGATTTGTTGAAATGTTAATGGATAAAGAAAAAACTATTTTACAAATATACAAAAAATGTAATACCATAGCTTCCACTACATCAATAGATAAATAAGCTTCAAAATGTATCTAATTGTCATGTATGTGGGAATAAGTTAAATAGTGATTCTGTATGAGACCATAATCATTTAGCTAGATAAAGGAGCAGTACATAAAAAAAGTAATTTACGTTATCAAAGTTTTGTCCTTGAATACGAACATAATTTATTTGGATGTGGCGCACATTTATTTATAAAGAAAATGAAATATTTAAAAATTGAAAATAGAATTGATATAATTCCTAACAATGAAGTAAAATATATTTCATTGACAAAAGATGTACAAAAAGGGGTAAATTAAGATTTATTGACACATTTAAATTTACAGAATATAGTTTAGAATCATTACATAAAACCGTAATTAAAATCTCCGCCATTTTAAAATATGAACACAGGATGAACGAAATGAACAAAAGTCATGTCAGGTTTGTAAGTTGCATATTTGTATCAATTTTGGTGAAGACATGAAAAATATTTCCTAAGATATATTAAAATGTAAAAAGTTAGTACCCTTTTCAAAATATAAACACGGAATGAACGAAATACGCATAAGTCAAGTCAGCTTTGTTAGAATACGTGTACAAAGTTTGGTGAAATGTTGACAGAACATTTACTAATAAATTAAACATGTGCTAAAATTATAAAACTGATCTCCATTTTGAATATATGAACACAGGTTGAACAAAATGCACTATATTCAACTCCGCTTTGTATGTAGTATACATGTACCAATTTTGGCGAAAGAAAGAAAAATATTTCCTAAGAAAATGTGATATTATGCTAAAAATATAAAATGACCACCATTATGAAAATATGCACAGAGGATGAACAAACTTCGCAATATTCAATCCAGTATTGTATGTAGTACATGTGAAACAAGTTTAGAGAAATTTAGAAAAATGTTTTCTATTTCCTATGATATGTGATACTACGCTAAAATTTAAAACTGGTAACCATTTTGAAAATAAGAACACGGGATGAAAAAATAAACAGAAGTCAAGTAAGATTTGTGTGTAATATATGTGTACCTAGTTTGGTGAAATTCTGAAAAATATTCCCTAAGATATGTAATACTGTGCTAAATATACATGAATGGCCGCAATTTTAAAATATGCAGACTGGATGAAAGAAATACACACAATTCAAGACAGTTTTGAATGCAGTGTATGTACAACAAGTTTGATGAAATTCTAAAGTACGGTTCCTTAGATATATAGCTTGATCGAAAAGTTTTAAAATAGCCGCCATTTTGAAAACACAAAATGGCATAAACGAATTTACTTTTGTGTTTGGTTCACCCTGTGTTCATATTTTAAAAATGTTGGCCATATCGATATTTTTAGCACAGTATCACTTGTCTTGCGAAATATTTTTTCAGAAAATCACCCAACTTTGTTCATACATATTACACACAGAACTTAGTTTAATATTGTGTATTTAGTTCATCTTCTTTCATATTTCCAAAATGGTGCCGATTTCAATATTTTTGGCACATTATCACATATCTATGAAATATTTTTCAGAACTTCACCAAACTTGGTACATATGTACTGTATACAAAGATGACTTGAATATTGTGTTTTATTCATACTGTGTTCGTATTTTTAAATGGCGGCCACTTTGATATTTTTAGCATAGTATCACCTATATCAGGAACTATTTTTCATAATATCACCAATCTTGGTTTACATGTGCTACATACAAAACTGACTTGTCTTTTGTAATTCTCTTCGTCCACTGCTTATATTTTCCAAATTGTTGCCATTTTTATATTTAAAAAATATTATTACATATCTTAGGGAATATTTTTCACAATTTTACCATGATTCTTACAAATATACTGCATACGAATCTGACTTTACTTTTGTACATGCCGTTTATCTAGTGGCCACATTTTCAAAATGTCGGCCCTTTATGTATTTTTATCATAGTAAAGTATCACTTAAGAAATATTTTTCTGAATTTCCCAAAACATGGATCACACTTACTACACACAAAGCTGACCTTGCTGTTGTGTATTTCGTACATAATTTTTATTTTATTTTTTTTTCAAAAAAGACTATTTTTATATTTTTAGCATAGTATAACATATACAAAAAATATTTTTCATAATTTTATTATATTTGGTACACATATACTACACACAAAGATGACTTGAATATTGTGTATTGAGTTCATCCCGTGTTCATATTTTTTAATTACATTTAGCAAAGCATCACATATATTAAGAATATAATTTTTAGGATTTCACCAAACTTTGTACACGTATAGTATATACAAATATGTTTTGAATGTTGTATACTTCATTAATCCTGTTTTCGGAATTTAAAAATAGTGGCCAGTTTGGTAGTTTTACCATTGTATAACATATCTCAGGAAATATTTTTTTCAGAATTTATCTATTTTGGTACAGGTATACTTCATACGAACGTGACTTGACTTTTATGTATTTAGTTTATCCTGTGACCATATTTTTAAAATGAAGGACATTTTTGCATTTTTGGCATAGTGTTACATATCTAGAGAAATGTTTTTTTCAGAATTTCACCAAACATCTTTCTCATTCATCTTGTGTTTGTATTTTGTAAATGATGGCCTTTTCTCAATTTTAGTTTAGTATATCTTATTTGACGAAATTTTTTCCAGAATTTTATTAAGCTTTGTAAACATACTTAACACAAATCTGATTTTGACTTTTGTCTGTCTCGGTTATCCTTTTGATATATTTCTTTTACCTATGACTTTTATAATATTCATGATAGAAATACGTCTCAGAAAATTGTTTCCTTAGTTACATTAAACTGTATACTCGTATGCTACTTAGAAAGTTGACTAATTTTAGTAAATTTTGTGTAACGTACATCTATATCAATATTATAATTTATAATTCCCCAATTTCATAAACGTTTTTTACAATCAGAGTTAATTTGCAACAACTTTGAGGAAAGTCGGCTTATCAGTTGCTGGTAACATCTTGTTATTTTTCTACATCCTCTTTGTTACTAAACAATTATTACAATTTTGCATTAATTCGCGAAATGTTTTTATACTTTCCATTTGACTATTTTTTATCATATCTCATTTGCATTTTATCATACATTCTTTGTTATTATATTTTTCAATCTTCTTTTTTTTTTCTGTTTAGTAACACGTTCTTTTAATTCTTTAGTAATTTTTGAATGGTAAATAATAAATTTTTAATGCATTTAACACTTTAGTTTTTCCATTTCGGCAGAAAAGAGATTGTTTTTCTTGATTTTTAAATATTAATTAATTTCATTATTTAGCTTTGCATTATAGGTTATAAATTATATAGAAATATAATTTTTTTTCATAAATAGGTTGGGCATGATAAAAATAAATAATATGATCAATACAGAGAGTTAAAAATATACCACGACTATAATTATAACTCATTAAAGAAAAAATGCTAATATTTGGAAGAAAAAATTAAATATAGTAATAATCGTATGTCTTGTGTTGTTAGCGGGATTAGAGATATGGTAGCTGGGACAAATTCAATCCAAAAAAGCAGACCATGAGATACAATGAAACATTAAAAAAATAATAATTTGACACAAGCCTGTGGAAGTGTTAATGTGTGTAATGACAAACCATTAAATTATACTTCCTAATATTAGTTCCGGGCTAAGGATAGGGAGACTTAAATTAAACAAAATCTCACGTGGCGGTCAATGAGCTGGATTAGAAATATTACCAAGACAATTCTAGACATTAATAAATCACAAATTGATAAAGGGTATATCATGCAAGTGTTGAAGTAACCCAAGATAGTTGAATGGTACGTCAGCCGTGCGCAATTGCGTAGGAATCGCCTGGCAAGGGACACTCGCCACCAAAATCTGTTCTGAGAACATACAAACCGAATAACTGTTGCTTCGACATATGCAGTGTCAGAGTCCATCATTTTTTAGTAATGAAGTAAAACAATGACAACGAAATATGTACCAGTTGAAATTGGAATAACCTTTTTAAGGATTTGGGTGTGCGGTGTAAAATATTTATTTTTATACCATATTTGAACCAATTGCTAGGATTATTCAAATCACCACAATGTCGAAAAACATAGTCTAACTGGTTAATAATATTAATGCTATTAATGACTTTATAATGTATTTAGTATTCTTACAACAATTCTTACAACCAAAACAAAACCATTTCCACTTTGACCATTGATTATAACACGACATAATTAACAATTCTTGGATTAATTGAAGAATTGAATTCACATAATATGGCTTAGTACCAAACAGTATGGCGTGTAAAATAAGTCATTCAGTGCTGTAAAATAATAATATAATTATAAATGAAAACTTTGCAGCATCATGTCAAAATAAAGGATGTACCCACCAAATACCGTTTAGTTAATCAAGTTTTTTTAATGATACAAACATTTTGTCCCGGTTATCAAATCCAAAAGCACTATTCTTGAATATTAGAGGAGGTCTTGGAGTTTGCGCACATGCTCGAAGTTCATATGACATAATTATGTTTACCAAGGCGACTTTCATCTGCATCAATGTGAACCGCATTCCTGAAAACAAGAAATCAATTTTTATGTTATAGGCATCCTTAGATAAGCAGTAAGTGGGTGCTAAAATAAATATGACTTGTGAGTAATGAACGAAATTGAGTTTTCCAAACACATCCTTTGAGAAGTTTAGTGTTAAAAGTTGAAAAAGATTTTAATAACTAACACATGATGCAGTTTTTAAGTAATATTGTTTTCAAGTGTTATAAGTAGGTAAATTTGCGAAATATAATTTAACGTCAAAAATAAACTTAGTAAAATTTTTGTCACAAAACTTTCAGAGTAACTACATAGTTGTGATTTTTTTTACGTAAATTAATATTGTTTTTAAAATACGTCAACAACTGTTGGAAAGTACACCAAAATTACACTAGCAACGTGAATTTAATCCCGAACGTACTCATTTCATTAAGAAAACAATTACTTTCAATAACAGGGATAACGTAAGAATCGTACATTAACTCAACTTTTTTATTATCTCCGCAGGCACAGACGTCAACTTCCATTTTCTTTACAAAACGGTACATTTGCAAACGCAATATTTTTACTTTCCATATCATACGTTGATATGATATCATCAAAGTAAGACATTTTTATGAAAGTTTCTCAAGTTATAGCGATTTAACAGAGGAAATATCGTAAACTACGAAATTAAATAATAAACCAGTTTCGTGAAAATTTGAACTACGGTAACTAACATTTTCTCTTTAAATATTGAGAAAAACTAAATATAAAACAGCAACAAAGTTAAATTTTCTCTAACGTGCTTCTTGAAGTATCATTAACATCACAATATAATTACTTTGGGATCTGACACATTTAGCGTTCAATCAAGGTTTTTTTTCCACACATTTTCATAAGATTGTTTCACAAAATTTAGCATAAATCTATGTGGGATCCACGAGATGAAATTCCACGAAGCTTCTTTAATGCATACTCTTACCTCAAAAATCAAAATATAAATCGAATGAACTGGACAACAATATAACATATTTTCGTTCCTGTGGTAAATTTCCAGAAATATTGATATTTCTTCATCAACCACCACATACACAAATTACAAAACACAAAAAAAAAAAAATAAATATGTATATATATATATATATATATATATATATATATATATATATATATATATATAGAGAGAGAGAGAGAGAGAGAGAGAGAGAGAGAGAGAAATTTTTGCACTTAAACGTCGTTTAAATAACTCAACAATTATTACTAAACTGAATGATCGAGGCATGTTTTCAATAGACACTTATTTGCTATTGGTTTCCTTGGTGTATTTCATCAAGTCATCATTCTGCACGTAGCAAAGATAGAAAAGATACATCATTTTATTAAAGGTGCATATTTTTATATATTTTGAGTTTGATGTTGTTTATAGAGAACTGTTATATTTCTTAAGAAGATTAATATCAGAGTTATATACATCTTGAAAAATATCTTCAGTGAACACTTTTAATACTTCTTGTTTTCTACGGTAGAAAAATAAAATTGGTTCGTTAAAATTAAATACTGGTTTTGTTACTACAATAACATAACGAAATATAATGTAGTCTAACAGCGTATTAACAAATTTATTAGGTTTCACGGTATATGTATAATTTTAGATGGCTCTTTGATTTTAATAGAGTACACCCATCCCGCTTATTATTTTTTTAGAAAATAATTGATCATTCTCCCTTATTAATGACGTTCAATAACTTACGAAAGAAGAAACAAATTAATAATTTTGCATACAACCTTATGGACCTTAAAGTAATTTTTTAATCGTTTTTCCTTTTGTTCTAAAAATACGTCTAAATTCATTTTAAGACATCAATTAAGCACATTTTATGACTACTTAAAAACAGTAAACTATCAGTTCTCACTAAAATTATAGTAAGATTTTGAAAATACAAAGAAAATTTTCGGAAAAGTACAAACCAATTATTAACTTATTTAATACATTTAAAAAATAAATTGTACTACACTTTAAAAAATTCGTATTCTTCAAACCACGTTCCTGTAAATTTTATAATTTCTTGTAGTGCCACAAACAATATTTGTGGTAACCCAGTTTATAAACATTTTTGTTCAAAATTAAATTTTTGTTGAATGAGACAGGGCACCAAAGATTTTTATAGCAGTGACTTTTCAGTTTAATTCGTACTTACAGACACTGGAAATGATAAAACCTATTTTAATCATCTGCGACATTTTCTTTCAGCGTGTGACTGAAGAATATTTTGACAATATCTTTTAGTGTGTTAGCTTGTAAACGATCAAAGTAGACTTGTTTACTGTGTCGGTTTATAATTTAATATGGATTTATCAGTTAATGTTTCTGATCACACTATAAAAAATGTTACAGTTTTTGAGAAATATTGTATAAATACACCTCTGAAGAAGTGCTATGTTGATTCATAAAGCCAAGAGAGTACCAAGAAAAATAAGAGAGGAAAAATAAGCAGAAATTTGCTGTAGTTAACGGTTAATATAAGTAATAAGACACCCATACTACACGACAAAACGAAAAAAGGAATAAAATAAAGGCATGAAAACTCAGAATACCAAATAAGCACAACGCTATATACGAAACAGGACAACTCAAAATTGACGTCATAAACACAAAAATTAGACGAAACTACGAATAAAACACAGATGGGCGTAGGAATTTTTCTTAGACGAGCTAGTCGCGACGTTTCAGGAGCTGACAGCCCCCTGTCTTCAAGCTGACTCAAAGTGAAAATTGGAACAAAATGAGCGCGTTACAGGCGTCCGTATAAAATCGTCGTGTGTCAAAATTTTTAATGTAATGTCGATATTGATTTAAGATTTAGTTTTTCAGGCTCAGTTTCTACCTACCCGCCTATACCCTGCAGCACCTGATGCAGGAGTAACTACTGTATTAAAATTCTGGGACAAAATTGTCATTTTGTGACTTTTCACTTGAAGACTAAATAAATACCTAAATTTACTAAGGACTTTTTATGGGTTTAGACCCCTAAAATGAAACTTTCTTTCTCTTCGTAAAAAAATAAATCTTTATTTTAATTAATACTTCCTTTGCAATCTGCTAAGAGCCGGATGTCTGCACAACTTTCAATTGCGAACAGACGACCAATCCTAATGGCCCTCCCTTGATAGGCTGTGCTTGTGTGTGAGGCAGAAAATCGATGGAATTTTAAGGTTGCCGCCACTGAACTGCGCATATAATATATTATCCCCTCTCCGAGCTAGCCACTCAGCTGGCATGCAGTGCTTCACTATTAGCCTTTTTCCAATGGGACTTTGAACAGTGGCCCAATTAATTTATTTGTTGGCAGTGTAGTAAGGGCGCGGTCTACCGCATTTTTCATCATCATTATTTTATTTTGTATTTGTACCAGATATTTTTTTCTTGTTTTAGACATAAAATATGACTAAATTTGGCTCTTATGAATTTTTTTATCTCTTATAGTTTTCGCGTAATGGCTTGTTAAAGTCATATTTTGCATGTTTCCGTTTTAACGACTACACTAAAACCAACTGATATACCAAACTAAAAAAAAATCACAGTGGATAAAGTCATTTCAGGCTACAATGTCATGCTCATAAAATTAAAGAATAAAAATTATTATAATTTTAAAAAATGCTGAAAATGAAAATAAATATTTAAAAAATGTAATAATTATAATTTTTATTCTTTAATTTTATGAGCATGCCATTGTAGCCTACAATGTCTTCATCCACTGTGATTTTTTTCAGTTTGGTATATCAGTTGGTTTTAGTGTAGTCGTTAAAACGGAAACATGCAAAATATGACTTTAACAAGCCATTAAGCGAAAACTATGAGAGATACAAAAATTTCATTATAGCCAAGTTTAATCACATTTTGTATCTTAAAAAAAAAAAAAATGAAGTACAAATAAAAAATTAAATAATTATGATGAAAATTGCTGTAGACCGCGCCCTTAACGCTTGTTTCAATTATTGTGTTTTTCTAAATCCGATTGTTATGTCTCCAGATACGGCAGTGTGGAAAAGCCATTTTTGGCCATTTTGAAGGGGCCGAAAAAAAAGTAAACTATAATGATATATTATGAGTTTATTCTTTTCATAGATATATACAATTGATTCGCGTTAAATATTTTCATGACAAAAATATTAGTCGTAACTTGCTGCGATGGATTATAAGACTCCTTATAACCATGCTATTTCGTTTCTACTTTTTTTACCTATATCATTTTTTTTTTTGCAACTGAACGAGAGAAGAAATCAAAAGTGGCCTGGCAGTTATTTTAATGTACCTTTGCTATGCTGGTTGATAATTTACAGGCAGTAAATTTTATGATTTTAGCTAATAATGTAATTAACGTTGTTCTGGTTTCGTCGAAACAGAATAGTTCCTGTTTTGAAAAAAATAAAAAAATACCTGTTACGGCAAAATCATTTTCAACAAAACTGCTAAACATATTTTTCAAAATCTGCTCTCATTTAAGCATAAACAAATTATTAGTGCATTAACGGCAAAAACACGTCTTCTTCTGGCGCGGCCAAAATAGCAGTCGACTTCTCCTGCGTGTTTTTCCTTCATTGTTTTTATAAGTTTTCTCTTGCTTTTCTGAGATGAAAATGCATTACAATGGTGCAGGTCTACAATATTTCACAAAACTATTACCTCACATAATATTTCATGAAACCATTTGCTCACGTTGCAAACATTTTTCAAAGAAATTAAATAAGAAGCTGGCGTGAAACAAGGCCCAGGAATTCATCATTGGCATAGTAAGTTTTCAATAAATACTTACCTATACAGTTTCTTGGTCCAGCCCCAAATGCAAGTAAGGCATACTGCGATCTCTTTTTCCTATTTGCAGCGCTGAATCTTTCTGGGTCAAATATTTCCGGGTCAGGATAGATTTGAGGGTCAAAGTGGAAACCATCCACACTAAAGAAAACACGTGTTCCGGCTTCAATGGCGGTTTCTGTCCCAGGTAACTTGTAATTTGACAAACACTTCCGTTCAAGTACACCTGTTGGGGGGTATTTGCGCAACGACTCTGAAAAAAAAAGTGTACATGGTATATTTCAATATCTGGATTTTATGTAAGTTTTTCCAACTAATTCTAGATCTGTGTAATAGCTTCTATTTATAGGTTACTTATTTTTTCTTGTCCAGAAATCGTATAACTTGATGATCTATACAACGTACTGATTTGGAATTCTTTAAACAATTATCTAGACTATTGTTTCTCTATGTGTCAACTTATAGTAAGTGTTATTGCAGTATCATTTGACCGGGGTTGTTTAACCATTATTATATGTATTAATTTACTCAGACTGCTACATGCGGAAACAAATTTTTCCAAATTTGCAATGGCACCATTTATCCCAAGTCATCATACCTATCTAAAGTAATGTATAACTCAATCAAGATCGGTTATGAATAATCCATCATTGATGTTAATTTAGTTTTTTGATACTTTTTGCCTACGATATGTCCTGAGTCAGGATATATTTAAAGTCTCTTAATCACTTCCCAATATTTTTAACTTTTTTGCCACTTAAAATAGCAGAAGTCTGGTTCACCAATGGGATGAGAAATTGAGTATGTTCTGTAGCCCGAAAAATTGGTAGGGATTTAAGGGTGATGCCTAACTGAGTGAAGTGAAGAGATTTTCGTCAGCACCTAGTATCTAGATCTTTAGCGCTGCTGAGAAGAGATACGATGTATGGAGCAGCGCCGGAAAGAAGGGGCGGGAGAAGCGGTACATCCCTGAGAAGATCCGCCGACCAGCGGCATCATCCGCCATTATTTCATTATGCGAAATTCCGAGGACCGAACCCGAACCAGGATAACCATGGTGGGAGGCGAGTTCTCTATCCACTGCGACAACCGTGGTCCCTGCCCGCCTACCTGTGAACGAACTATAAATATGCCGGAGACATGGAATTACATGCTACATTTTATTATACGTGGGTCAGTGCCTGTCGAACCCACTGAGTTTTTATTCATAATAGTGAAGCCCTAATTTAGGTAGGATATTTTAGCATATTTTTAATCAGCAGAAAATTCCAACCCCTTTTTAATGTTTTCCACATTTGATTCCTGTAACAATATTTCTTTCTTTAAAATGCAGAAAATTATTTACGTCCGAAAGTAATATTTTGAAAGGTGACTGAGTCCGTCTGAATTTAAGTAAATTTATAAACGCGTACGCTTATTCTCGTATGGGCTCCTAAGCAGGCAGTCGTATTGAAATAAATGAATTACATTAATATTTTAGACACAATTATTTTTTGGCGAAAGCTCAAAATAATACTTAAAAAATATCATCTCACCAATGAATACAGGAACGAATATAAGTGAAGCGAAATAGGCAAATATAAAATATAATCTCACTAATGAATACAGGAACGAATCAAGTAAATGAAGCGAAATAGGCAAATATAAATTAATTCTGATCAATCTTCGCAATATGTAACGAGGATTTAAATAGATGGACAACCAAACTCCAAGCGTTAATGAACTCAGAACTGTCAGACTATGTTTGCAATGTTATTGTGAGTGGTTGAGGGCAGGTTGAATGCATATTACTGAATAGATGTGAGGGAAGAGGGTTTTATGTCCCATTAACACGCGAGGTCTTAAGAGCACATGAGAGTGAAGTGATGTAAAGCGACAACAATTCTACGCGAGAACCAGGAATCGAACCCAAGACCTCTCGCCCCGTATAATGGCACCAAACCGACTGCGCTACGGAGGCCGGCTTACTGAATAAACCAGAAAACAGTTCTAACATATTGATCCAGAAATAAGTGTTCTAAATACATCATACTTATTCAATATAAACCTAATTCCTTCCTCACCTGTAATTACCATATCGAGATAAGTCATTTCGGCGATGGCCTCATAAGACGCTTGTCTGTCATGTTTAGCAAGAACCGTTGAAATCTCTGTTCTCAGCTTCTCCTGTATGTCTGGGTTCTGCACCAACTCGTACAAAGTGAATGTTAAGACAGAAGTTGGCCCTCCCAAGCCAGCAATTAGAAATACGAAAGCTTGAGCTACGATATCGTCATCTTCCAGCTCTGGAAAAAGACCAACAAAAAAAAATTCACTAACATTAATAATTTTTTTGTTTTGTAAGAATTTCCTGTCACATAATATTAGCTGTCAATATTATTGACTAAATTAAAATCGGGCACTTGTATGTATGAGTCGATCGTGTTGTAAATATACTGAATTATTGCAAGTTAACATACAGTTTTTGGTTATGTAGAAAAACAAAGAGAGCAGGCATCGTAGAATCACATTTCTTCTGTTTATTTTTGTAAAAATTTCGATGTGTTACTATAATTCATTTTTAGTAAAGAATCAGCTCCGAAAGTTTCTAACACACGTTAAGAAACATACTGTATCTGTATGTATATCTATGTGTATATATATATATATATATATATATATATATATATATATACACTAGGCCTATAAATAGTTTTCATACGATATTCGTAAGTAGTTGCATCATCAGGTGTTGCGCCTAAACAGTTTGTGGCCGCAGATATTGCGTAATTTAATAATATCAGCCGAATAATTAAAAAAAAATAACAGTATGTTGAAATTTATTCTGAATTTTTTTTTATATTTTCTAAAAATATCAAATGAAATATCAATTTAAATTCTGTAGAGGTTATAATCCAACATCTTCAAGTCTTCAAGCACAATAGTACTAATGAAAAATGTTGGTATCTTAGATCTGATCAATCATTATATTTTAGGAAACAGCTATACTCCGAAAACATAACAGTTTCATAAAATGAATTCCTTCGCAATGCCTTGAACATTGTTTTTCACATTATGTCCATATTTAAACGATTAATAATGATCTGTGTTCCAGATACGCTGGTGCACTTCAGTATTCCATATTATACGGTTGGAAATGATAA
The DNA here is from genome assembly GCA_003012365.1 of Medauroidea extradentata. Taxonomy (NCBI): domain Eukaryota; kingdom Metazoa; phylum Arthropoda; class Insecta; order Phasmatodea; family Phasmatidae; genus Medauroidea; species Medauroidea extradentata. The sequence goes on along the minus strand of PNEQ01002084.1, from coordinate 32,575 downwards.
TGACAGATGACGCAGTCAGTAATTTTAGTCTTGTAATAAACAGAGAACGGCAATGTTAACGTAATGTAGTATAAAGTATAAATTCCTTCAAAAAATTAGAATAAATTTCTGGTTGCATTTACTCTATAACATTTTAAAACTATTAGTCTATTATCTGTAAATGTTAATCTAGAACGAGATGGTGTAACTGTCCCGCGTTAGATTTGAATTTGGAAGGACCTGGTTTCAATCACTGCCTCCGGGCATCTTGATTTTTATTTCGATATCCTACAGTTTACGAAAAATTTTTCTAGACAAATTCTGTGATGATTTCTTAACAAAGACTATGACTTATTCTCCTTCCAGTGTCTGTCTTAAGTAAAGGAGTCTTAAAGATCGCTTAATGTGTCTAAATATATTAAGAGCCGTATATAGCAGGCACTTGAATCCGTGCCTGAGGTATGGAAACAGTGTGGCGATCTTCTTAAGAATGAGCCATTTTTTCTGAACACAATATCATTAAACGTCTCCTTCAAAAGAAAACCCACAAAGATCAACAGCTCATCTGCCAAATATTTTTAAGAAAAGGTACAGATAAGTGATTCTGAGGTTGTGACCATAGAACTTACATGAACAGAAAGAAATAGTGTTAATTTATATAATTTATTATATTAAGTTCC
>PNEQ01002084.1:0-30916 GCA_003012365.1 Medauroidea extradentata | reverse complement strand
GTCGAGTTAAACCAACCGATAAAATATGTTTTGAAGTTCCATTTTTCGCCACTTGCAACGCCGCGATCGCTCGGCGCGTAGTTAGCAAAGTTCGTTCTGCCGGCAGTATGTGAGAATCCTAGCTGGCCGCATGACGTGAGACTACTTCCCCGGAGCGTGCCTGACGACAGCCCGGTAAACGGGGCTGGAAGAAACACGTAACTACAGTGAGTACTTAAAACACCTTTTAGTTTTCTTCTTACAGGTCAACGCCTAACCAGCTATTTCGGAATGTCGATATCGTCAATGTAATCTTCTTAATTTACTTACAAAAACGAAAACGTCCACCGTAACCGTTTTCATATGCACTCGGGACTTCGTCGTTTTGCACCAAGTTCTAGCTTATTCAAAGTTTTCCACACTCACTTGCGTTAATGAATTACTGGCAATGTTCATAATAGACGTATAGACTTATACCACGCTATTATAATGAACTTGCGTCATGTTTTAGAGTTTTGTCGTGTCACAAAATAGCTACGTCCCAGAATTTATAACGTAAGTTTGTTTTTTTTTTTTTTAAACATGCCTACAATATAATCTTCACTGATCAACCTCTGTATTCAAGAAGACGTCCAAACCAGAAAATGTGGCGAGGAAAAAAAAAATGTTTTCCTGTTTTTCAACTCGTTCAGAGTATCAAGCGTGGTCGAACAGGGCAGTCTAAGACAGCGTCACTACACACAGTTTTAAATTATTATATCACATAACCATGGCATGGACAGGTGTCTCAACAGTAGCAAGCGATAAAATCTAGACTAGCTCGTGGGTGAACAATTATGTTGCCTTTATGCGCTGGGCTAACAAATCAGCGTGCAAGGTTTTGGTCTTTGGTTTTTTTCTGTGGGACTTTAAGCGCTGACCCTACAGTTTTATTTACGGAAAATGCACAGTAAAGTCCAGTGCAGGTTTCTCTATTTTTTTACAATTCCGGTTGGTATTTTTTTACGTAAAATAATTCCGAAAAAAAAAAGCCGTTATGAGCCATTTTAAAGTGCCCCGAAAATATGTTTCGAAGCATGATGTCTTGAAAACAGTTATAAAAATTAGCATAGTTTCAAATATGTTTTCTTTTCGTAGATAAAGATATAGATCTCACGTTCAGTAGTATATCTTTCTTAGAAATATATTTTTCATAATACGCGATACCAATGTTTATGCGCCAGCTGCATAGGGCTCTTAACGATGACAAACGCAAACCAATGACATGAATGGAAATGCCCACCTGACCTATACGACAGACTTAACAGGATCACCCAGCCTGGCAATGATAACAAAGTTTGCCAATTAGATAAGTGGATTACAAGTAGCTACTGCCATTACACAAGAAATTTTTCAGTTCCAGGTTTGATTCCTCGAAACTCGAGAGTACATGTCATCGTCGTCTCTCTATGCTAGGCGCTCTGCTAAGAATGTGTTTCGTAGCTCACACAGATGCGGATTGCATGTTGAAATAATCTACACACTATCGTTCCGTTACCCCGCATTTTACGTATGTACCACGTGTACCGAAACAACAGTGATTTGATAAACATAATATTAGGAACTTTACATCGTCTAGTGACTGGTAGGCCTACATTCATAATACGCAATAAAATTCAACAGTTAAAAGTGCACTTAACCATTTACTAACACTCCTACCACAATATAAGCTTTGTGCACAGATATAATAAACTTGTATTAACTGGAAATAAGAATCACTGTCTACATATCACCGCGCATTCAAAAACTATTCACGGCAATGTGACGTCACGCACGAACTACAACTGCGTACTCCAGACCGCGTGCAGTTGGGGCGATTTAAGTGCCTCACAGATGCGCCTGCAGCTGTGCAACGGAATTTTCAGTGAGTGCATTCTGCATATTGTGTGAGCAACGTAATCAGACATAAGGTGTTGTCTACTTATTCGCGATTCGCATGTTCATGAAATCAAATGGTGGTACGGTGATGCGATAGCATGTTATTAAATACTTAAATAATTTTGGACTTCTGATGTAAACAACGATGTTCCTACTTGAAAAATGCACCGTCTAATATGTATTCTGAAAACAACCATTTCGGCAGAGAAACGGGCGCTTCACCTATGCTAAGTTTATGGAAATTTTTTGCCAAAACCGATTAGACTGTTCGTGTGCTTTAAGAGAATGTTTACAGCAATTACTTAATTTTTTCTTTCTCTTCAAACGAAAATAAAATTAGAAGTGTATAAAAATTGAAATAACAAGTTTATAGGTTCAGACAACGCTACTAAATAGCTAAACTTCTTAAATCAAGGATTTTCTAGCAAACCGGTGCATAAAGTAACTTTATTCCTTCCAGAAGTGCAATTTGGTTTCTGAGCAATATCTTCAATTCCATATTTGAATTATTGTTGTCTCTTCCCGTAATTGTTAAGTAGCAAAGAAGTTTAACAGAAAGACTGTACTAACAAGCTGTTTTGTCAAACGCTCATTAAATAATGAAAATACCAGAATATGTGGTGCCAGTGCAGTAAAAATAAACACCCACTATGAGGAAACTTTAAATTGTTTATATAGAAAATACTTTATAAATAAAACAATTTAATCCAGTAATCGTAACAATTTTACGCTTGTATGAAATCTTAGCGGGATGGTTTACATTTTTCAACCAGCATTTACGAAAAATGGAAAATAAATTTGTACTTACTTACGACTTCGTTACTTTTGACATTAATGCTTTCATTCAGCTGGTCAGTTTCTTGAAGATCTACCGTATCTTCTGGTTGCGGTAATCCCTCATCTTTCAGCTTCATCAGAAGGTCCACAAAGTCATTTCTTACCACTCCAGCCTTTTTCCTTTCTTCCACTGCACTCCAGAAAAGATTCCGGACAAAAGTACTGGTGGTTTCGGGGAATAATTGAATCCCGAACAAGTTTGCCAAAGGCGGTGCAATGAACGCCGTAGCTGCAACAAGTTTCTTGGCAAACGTGTCGTACTTTCTTACATTTCTGAACACTGACCGGAACTCACAGTCGGGGTTTGTCAGCGAATTCGCATCAACACCGAAAGCACATAACGCGATGACGTCAATGTTGTAACGGGCAAAACATTCCCTGACGTCTACGGGGCAACCTGTGAAACAAAAAAATACATCAGCGAAATAAAGAAACACGTCAACCGTTAGTTTTAAGAGATTTTTAGTAATGTTATAAATAATTAATTTTAATATATTTTATGTATTTTTATAAATAGTTTACAGCGAAACGTTTCAGAATCACACGTCACTAGCGAGACTGACAAACCTAAACACGTACATACGAAACAAAAAGTCATTAGCTCACAAAGGAAAATATGTTCTTTCAAAACACATTGATCTATATCATGAGGTTTAGTATTCGTCCCAATTTACCAAGGTAATATTGGCCTATTTACTTTATATTATATGCCTTTATTTAAATGGCGAAGTTAAGACATTTAGCCTTTCCTTTCACTTAACCATTATCATACAAATACAGAAATACAGAACACAGTATCTTACAATAAAAAAAGTAATCAAATAATAATTAAAAACAACGCATACAAATTATCATTTGTGTGTGGATTACGATAGCACATAACACGCTTCAGTAAAAAAATGAAAATTGTACTATGTAATGCGATACGTCATACGAAATTATAGAGAAGTAAACCTAACACTTATGTTGACATGTAACATTCAGTAAGTTAGTACAAAAACCAAAATAAAAAAAAATATTGATTAATATAGCTGTAATTAGTCTGCTGCTGTATAAAGAACAGGCGCGAAAATGCAATATACAAGGAGAAACTGAATGAAACTTGTACCTGTATAGGACTACACAAAATTAAAGTTTAGGAAAAAATCTAGTGTAAATAACTACTTAAGAAAAGTGTAAAATTTAAATTAATAAGTGACATACAAACATACTTATGACACAGTAATTGACATTAGCATATGAATATACTTAGGCTGTTACAATGTTAGATAGTACTGTAATTTAAAATCACAATAAAATCGAGGAAATACTAGACTTAAAAACCCTTGTCTGTTTTCCGGATTCATGATCGTGTCCTCATAATATATTAATGTGCACCATGTTTGAAATCCAGGAGTGTTGACGAATTTCGCACTTGAACAGGTAGAGAGTTCCAAGCCCGAGCAACAGAGACAGTGAAAGACTTTGAGAAAGAGTGTGATTTATGAGCATGAATGGACAACGGATGCGATGCTTTGGAACGTGTTCCGAAATTATGTTTTCCCCACAGGATTTTTAGCCAGGATACTAGGTATTTAGGACTTAATTCTGGTGAAAACAGGGTTTTGTACGTAATAGCTAAGCTGTGAAGTATGCGCCTCTCGCTAAGATGTAGCCAGTTAAGTTTGTCAATGAATTCTGAGACGTGATCACGAGGTTTTAGAACAAAAACAAAACGAGCAGAAGCATTTTGTATGCATTGCAACTTTGTCGCCGACTTCTCGTCAATATCTACGAACACCACATCACAGTAATCAAGGATAGGAAATATTAATGCGTTAACGAGGGTTATTTTAGCAGACTGTGGTAAGAAGCGCGTTTTTTTCTGTTGAGCCTCTGTAAGATGGAGTACGAAGACTTGCATATTTTGGCTACCTGTTTTGACCATGTAAGATCATTACTGATTATAATGCCAAGATCAGTGACTTCTTGTTGGAAATGTTATTTTACGGCTTACATTGATAGTCCTGTGCGTCGCTGTAGTTATACATTGTGTTTATACAGGATTAAGGCAAAATTGCTTATTTACGGACCAACACGCAGTAGACTTAATGCCATCATTGTGACTGCTCACTAATTCCTCGACCTTACTTAACGGGGCTGACAAGTAAAGTTGTAGGTTATCAGCGTACAAGTGATAACTTCATTTGTTCAGTGATGCTGGTAGGTCGTTAATGAATATAGAGAATAACGAGGGGCTGAGAACCGACCCTTGCGGCACTCGATAGTAGACTTTCTTCCATGAAGATTGTTTTCCGTCGACCATAACACATTGCTGCCATCATTTAAGATACGACTGGGTCCATGCAATGGCGTTTCTAGATAATCAAAAAATAGAACTCAGTTTATGAATCAAATAAATGTTGTGATTAACCGAGTTAAAAGCATGAGAGAAATCAAGTAGAGCTAGTATTGTCTCATAGTGTTCATCTTTAGCCATTCGTATATAATCTACTATATTAGATAATGCGTTACAAGTTCTGTGTCTCGCTCGGAAACCGCACTGGTAAGTATCCAAACGATTGTCATTGTTCACGTAATTATATATTTCTTTGTGGACCAAATATTCAAGTACCTTAGAGAGTTCCGGTAATATGCTGATTGGTCGAAAATGAGCTAATTCAGAAGCCTTAGAAGTTAACGTACATTTCTCTTGCTATGATTCTGCATGACCAATTAATGAAATAATCCATTGTTATTTATGTCAAGCAGTTTACCAAGCATATATCCTATGATTTTAGAAGAAAAAATTTTATAATACAATTTGAATAAATGTTGTGGCTCAGAAACTGGAAATTCAATAAATTTGCCTAACACTCCCCCTTAGATAGAGATAGTAAGGTGAGCGAAATATATAACACACGGCCTGTTCAACAGAACAGCTTCGGCAACTTTTATATATTCCTTGGACAAACAGAGCTGTAGTACGCAAAATAACAAACAATTTTTTTTAAAGTACGCTTCTGATTATTCTAATAAATGACAAATGTTACCAGCATGTTGCCGGTGGCAACCAAACATGTCAGCCGTCCTTATTTACAAATTACCTCGGGGTATTTAATTAAAGTATTGGCATATGTAACCTTTGTACTTGGCAACTTTGGGGGGAAGAAAGGCGAACACGTTGTGCAGCCCTCGCGTATAGTCACTTGAGCAGCGGCGCACTCTGGATTTTGTATTGAAGGTGGAAGGGGTTGTTGAGAATTTGTTTTATGCCAACAGATAAAAGAAAACATTAAACTATTAGAGTTCCATTATACAAAAAGCCATTGTTACAAACGTTCAACGCAACAAGTGCATTTTTCGGGGCTGAAATCTCTCTAACACTTTGTTGCCGGCGCTGATTAAATAGGTTCATCAGAATTAGCAGTAACACGTTTAGAATACGTGGAAACACATTCACTGGGGCTGATTTTACTATTCCTGCCACTGTATAATGTTTTACACCAACTCTACAAAAACAGACAGTTTGTTAAGCTTACGGTATTTATTAATTTTTTCACATTGTATGAAATAGCAGTATTCTTCGACAGTTTAGAAAGATTTAAATTAATCCTATGATTCTATAAACTAGGTAAGCGTAAATAGCTCGCTTCATACTGGTGACAACTACGTTTTTTGCCGCCACGGATATAAAAAGCCAGGTAGACAAATCCACGTGTTACAGTAGTCCTTCCATACAGCTGGGAACGAGCACATGCCTGGGATTAACTGTTGTGGTATGAGGATGTCCAAGGCAAAACTCCAGGGTGAAGAATAAGTAGGCGTTGGGAAGCAACATGACGCAGATTGTAGTTACTAGATGCTTGGGAACAGGGGATTATGACCTGCGGTGGCGTGTCAACATAGCCAGCCAGTGACTGACCAAAAGGAAGGATAGCTTGACTTTCTCAACACATCAATAAGCTGTTAAATGAATCCATGTTTGAAACAAATTACACAGGTGAAAATAGAGTAGAGTAGTAAGTATTACAATTGTTTCGTTTAATATTTTTATAAATTTACTTTGTTTAATTTGTAATCTTGGGGGGTGGGATGCATTCGGCAACTTTGACCCCTACGTCTTAAGAGTGCACCCTTGCACATGAGCTTTATTCCCGTGGTCGGTACCTCTGAAACTTATATATAGGCTTTTTAGTATAAACTAACCACTGCTTACAATTTTCTGTTTGCTATTATTCCACCATATTTGGTATTTTAAATACAGAAACTTACAAAAAAAATCTAGTGTAAACATTTCACAACTCTCGAAAATCTACTTGTATAACCACAATTAATATATTTTATCAAACATTGTCAGAGTTGTGAAGTTCTCACTTTAAAGCGAATCACCTATACCTATAATAGTAAAGGTGATTGTGTGAGGTCAGTAGGAGGTTCAGAAAGTCGTAGGTATTACCGCCCCAACAAAAGCACTTCTTCGTTTACGTCGCCATGGAAACATGTAAATTAACTTCTTACTGAACTGTTAAAAAAGTGCGCTATATCGTGATATCTATTCAAATAGTAAGTGTATACTTGCGTTGATTAAAGTTCATATAAATAAGATATACGTAAATACATAGTAATATACTGGCAAAAATGACGTGCGAATAATGACTTCTTTGTAAGTCGCCAGCAAATTAAATACGTCATATAACTGATAAAAAAAATCTCGAGCGTACCCCCTCAATTGAAATTTAAGCAAAGTTCCGTATCTGTTAGAGTGTGAATATTATAGTTAGTAATACGAACAGTTACAAAACTCCAGGCTACCATTATAAAATGCAAATCTCCACCTACTTATTTTACACCATGCCTCATCTCACCGATGTGGTGTAAAAGGTGTAGCGACGGGTAAAGGACGTTGTACTTGCACCCGCCGCCGCCAGAAAAGTCTGGTTGTAACAACTTTAACGTAACTTCCAGCAACTATAACGTAACGGTACCGTTTGAGTGAAGTTGTATAGGCACCGACCACGCGAGCAAAGACGTGATTATACCTGGATATTTTTATTGTGAAGGGTGTGCTTGTAACTGCGGTCACCTAGAAAACTCGAGCAGCAATGCGCTAACTGTTTTTGCTTAGACTTTGGCACATCATGACAAACGTTTACGAGAAATCATCACGAAAATTGGTTTTGACGGATAATAACAAAATTTCGAGTGAGTTAGATATGAACCAAATAGCAGACGGCAACGAACTTCAAGAATTGATAATTAATTAACATGTCAATAATGTTATCTCCTAATAACTTATTGCCAAAGATCTTTGTCCTTCGAACGCAATGTCTCCCACCCACAAATATTTCTTCTAAAAACGGCACACAAAGGCGCAAATGTGAGAACTGTACGTTAACTTTTCAACAGCACTGACAAACCCATGTCATAGAGGATACCAAATAGATTACATTTATTTTTGAAAAACAAGGCAGTAAACCTGAAACTGCTCCTATCTCCATCTGGCTCACAAGTTGCTTCGCACACTTGTCAACCAGGCAGAACATATTCTTTATCTTGCCAGATGAGAAGGCTGGCGTGAGTTTTGTCCTCATGTGCTTCCATCTCGACCCTTTCAGAATTGCTAAACTTCTTGACGTGAGAGTTTTCTTGTGTTCCTTGAGCAAAAAAGACCTTTCAAGGAAGACGTGGGCATCCTTCACAAGGATCACCTTCACAAGGTCCAGGTCACGGACGACGAGAAGCGGTTCACTCAGGAAGTACAGCCCGAAGAATTTTTCTCCCGCCATCTGCTCGTGTTTCTTGTACAGGACCATGGGCAGGTTGTATCGGAGAAACAGGATGCTGTCCAGGCGACTGAGGAATGGCCACTGACTGGGGGAGCGCAATGTGGAGCGCACACCTCGCTTCTCCCAGTAGTTGAATGTGCGGTCCATGAGCCAGTATAACACGGCCAAGATCACCGACACGAATATTGTGTCGGCGAGCAAGGAGCCGAATATAACCATGATGGCGTCTCTGCTCTCAACACTGCGACTGTCTTCAGGTTAGACTGCAACCACAGAAAAGTAAACTTTGTAGTAATTATACCATTCAGACTTAATTATTTTTATTGTACATTTTGTGCAACTATTATGTTTTAAGGGCTAACATAGAGCAGCAATAAATAAAATATTTCACTTTCCCTCGGCACATCAAGTTCTCTTGTGTGAAACAGATTTTTGTAGTCGGACAGGAGTATTAACGATGTGGCTCGACATGCTATAGGTGACAGTATGACGAATCTCAGTACCCTTAATGCCATCTAACTTGGAACGATGCACTAAATCTTAATCAATTACATAAAAGTATTAATAATTTGATTTGAAGAACTATTGGAATAAATGACAGTTCTTAACTTTTATCATTCTGTTGAAAAGTTGCTGTTGTTTTAAACTAGTTAAACGCAGTGATGTGTGCTGTTTCGCATAGTATAAGCTCGTTGATTTTTGTATATGGGAACTCCTGTTTCCCGTAACAGACAATGCAGCGACTTACTTTGTTTGACCAGCAATCGGTTAACACTCCCTCAAGTATTGCACGCTGTGTTTTCGGGTATCCTGCTTAATACACACACAAAATTATTTCTTAGCATTTGGGTTTTTGCATAAGCTGCGTTACGGATAAACTTTGCAGATTGCTGTTGTTACCTCTCTAAATTTGGAACAACATATTGCTGCAAACGTATTTAGTCTCTCGTTACAAGGTGTTACGAACGACAAATACTTCACTTTATCCCGTTTCGTTTTGTATTCGAACAAATACAAATATGTATCATGTTCATCACAGGAACAATTACTTTGAGTGATATGTTTTTCGCAACATGCTATTTACTATCTTAAAATCAGAGTAAGACTCTGTAAATTCTTTAAAATAAATGTACTCGTTTGTTACTTTCCTTTGATCATAGTATACAAATTTAAATGTTCTGCTATCTGCATGAACATGATGAAACATCAAAATCGTATTTTTTTAAAATCAATGTGTTAATAAAATGCGATGCCCATGTATTATTAATTTTTTGTTATTACATAGTAAGTCATCATCATTATCGTTGCAACTGACAATTGCTTCGAATTAGATCACTTTGATTTAATTTATTACGAAATAATTTTTGTTAACATTTTGTAAACATATTTTCAATATAATATATCATTAGTTTTAGGCTAGGTAAGGTTATAAAAATACACTTTATTTAAAAGCAATCCAATTTTTGCTCCCAAATTGGCATATTCTATACTACTATAATGTTTAAATAGTTTTCATTTGTGTTAGGCTATGCTAGATTAGGTAATGCAAGATATTTCTTACGGGACGGATGAATTCACAATAATCATAATTTTCTTAGATTACCGTAAGGTACTTTGTCATATTATGAGGTAATATTACACCACATTTTTTCATTTAAAATAACTGTTAGTATCCTCTTAAAGGGATTAAACTTTCACAGTTCACAGCTTTCATAAACGACATTACTTTACTGTAATTAGTGTTTTAGAATTTGTATTTAAAATTAACTTAATGGGGTGGTGAAAAGTTACCCACGGGGTGTAAAGTAACCTCACATTACGGTAACCTAATATATCCGCAATAGAAATGTCCGAGAAATTTCACAGTTAGTAGAAAAACTTTAATGCACTTAAATATAACAAAACATCTGTTTTGTATGACGATTTCTTTTAATTGCTTATATCTTATGAGTGTTGAGACAATTGTTTGATTGGAAATAAAAATCATGCAGGATTTAAACGTTATAAATAGTGCAAAGTAATAGTATTTGCTGCTGCTGCTCACATATGTTTTTATCTATATTTTAAAGTTTTGTATGACTTAAATGTTACAATTATGTAGCTATGTCATCAAGATTTGAAACCAATTTTACCTCGAAAAAAATTTAGAATTTGAAAAATACAGCTTGATAAATTCTCCCCAAAGCGTACCTCAGAAAACTTCTTCCAAAATATTTGGGTTCCGAACTTTTGTGTAAATAAATAAGTGTGCATGTGTGCACGCGATAATTACCACAATAAACTGAAGCATTTGTTTACATAACATCATTAGTTTTATAGCTAAAGATGAACGTAGATGAAAGATAAAACATGGATGAGGAATTGTTATCTTAAGTAAGCGACAAAAACTAAATTCAGAAAATAATATTGAATATTAACAGAAATATGGGTTCCAAATGCATAAGTAGAAGAATGCTATTTCAGAGTAATTCAAGCAGGTTACTAACCCTGCCTAGTTTTTGTCGTTCAGCAGTGGTTGCAAAGATACAATTTTTAGATTTATGACTACTATAATAATAAACAAGCAACAAATTAAATACGTGTCAATATATGTGATGCCTTTTCACTGCATTAAGAGCCAAATATACGGTTTTACTCGTATGCATGTAGGTACACAGACTGAAATTAATTCGGGCTGTCATTTCAAAAAGTAAACATCCTTTAATCAAGTCAGTACCTTTTGTATTTTACCTAGATTAAACTGAACTAGAATAATTAAAAAATGGTAAATATTACTCTAATATAAATGCGGTTATACAAGAAAGCATTTGCATATAATTACGGACGTTCTTACATGCAACCATAGACATTACACATCATGGTAATTAATAAATACGGTTCTTATAACCGTATAACTAAGAAACTCAAACACAGATTAAAATCAAATACTTGTTTTCCGGTCACGATTGGTGGATGTGCCAAGTTGACCAGCTTCAAAGCAAGCACATATTATCTAAATGCTTAAGCTAGAGACGGAACAGTGTATTCTGTACATCACGAACAATTAAGTGAAAAATCCATAAGTTTCTGGTACGGACAATATGCCAATGGATCCATAGCTGTTGTAAAGAATAATTATTCGCGTATGAAAAATCTCTGACGCAATATTGGCTACTCAAGTTATGCCCCAAGACACAGTATGCATAAATATAAAGAGAACACAATCCAGCGATTCAAAATATACTGTTCGCTGAGCTTATATGGCAAAATAAGATGCACACGTTATTGTGTATTCTGTTATGAGGTCTTCACAGATCCTTTCACTAATCTTCAATTTACAAGATGATGTGAATTGATACAAAACAAGAAACATATCTGCCAATAAGGGTGAACATACGAGTATTTAGTACCTCATTGCCTTTGGAGACATAGTTTTTTTTTTAAATCTAACGTTTAGTTCACCATTAAGTTCTGCGACAATTCAATCTACTTCTACGGGTCTCAGTAATATTGAGGATAGACAGTCTCACCCACAACGGTTAAATGGGTTCTACTAGAAGTGTCATACCAAGTTTTCTTTGGAGAAAATGAAGGCCAACGCTGATTTCCCGGTATTTTCTTAAGGCTTTCCCGTTTACGACCGAGCGAGGTGGCGCAACCTTAACACGTTGGATTCGCATTCGGGAGAACTCGGGTTCGATCCCTAGCTACGGCCATCCTTATTACGGTTTTCCAAGGTTTCCCGAAATCGCTCCAGGCGAATGCTGGGGTGGCTCGTTAACAAAAGTCATAGCCTAGCCTCTCTCACCTCCTGTCATCGTATCAAGTTGTGTGTCACAATATTAAATGACCGCTCTGTCGACGAGACATAAAGCCCACTTACCTTACCAATTCTTAACATCTTACCTTTCCAGTTTACCGTGCGTTCCTACACCCAAGGTACGCCTGTCACCTCGTTCTAACCTCAACAGTGCTCAAGACCAAGATCTTAATCACCATTTAAAGTAATTCTCTCCTTGCAACGTATTCTAGTGCATGTTTAGATAGGGGTAACATAGCACACAAGTGTTCTATTTCGTCAAGGCCGGATCTTCTTCCGTTTTTACTGAACACTTCATTTCGCGTAGTATTTCCAGTAACGACAGTCACCCACAGGAAATATTATGTTCACAGTTTTGTACTGTTCGTGAGACTGCGCTTTCACTTATGTTCACTGCAGTACAAAATATTATATAAGTATTCTGTGCGTGGTGTTACCTAGTTGCTGCGGGCCCGACAGAACTACGTGACAACAGCTCACGAACTACGGAGGTCCCGTGGAGTCCAACCTTGACGCGCTGTTTCCGACTCTCGGAGCCTCGTTATGACAGGCGTAGGACGGTAGCAGCGTTGCTTCATCTAGGTGTTGGAGCATCCAACCGAAACTAAGCAATAACAAACGAAGCACAGGGCGACATCACGGCTCGGTTGCCCTCCAGTGGCGTATCGTAGTCGTGTTCCAAGGCATGCAACATAAGTTCCAACTTTACGCTTTGAGCACGTGGACTCAGTTTGATTCTCTGCCATATCCGATAAACATGTGTTGTGTAGACTGATATGTTTTATTGGATAATATGTTCCTTGCCTCTTATAGGCTACTGAAAGAAGAGTGTACCTGCTCCTACATGTCTAATGTTCCCAAGGACAATTCACTGTTGAGTGCAGTCAGTGCTTAGCACCGTGTGTCTTGGAACACGACCACGATACTGCCAGTATTGTCCTCAGGGACAACATAGTCGTCGTGGGTATAGGAAAATTGTCAAAACGAAGATGGCCGCACCCGAATGGGTCGACGGGAATGTAGGCCCATGTGTGTCGATAGACATGTGAAGCGGAATGTAAGGATAGCTGATCCCGCCAGGTGTCATGCGACGGTCCTGAGGTGAGAAGTGTGGGTTCGGCGACAGTATTGTCAGTAGACGGCGAACGGCAACATATTGGACTTACGTTCGGATGGTTTCACGCTCCATCCTCGGCTCCAGCCGTCATGATGTCGGTTTTCCATAGTTTCCCGAAATCGCTCACGTAGGATTCTACGTTGGTTAAGTCCATGGCCGACTTCTCTCCCATTTCCTGGCATCGAATGAAGTTGTGTGGTACACTTTCGTGACCTCGCTGTCAACTAGACGTAAAACCCACTTACCCTACCTTGCTTCGGTCAGCCAACACCCTTAGGTGTCCCATGGAAGACAGTGGGTGCCCTAATGGCACATCACCTAATTTGCGGGATATGTGGTTCTATGGTGCTACAGCTGCTCGCACCACTCTGGATCCGGGCGTTCGCAACGATCTTGAAATTTGTATTACATAAAATTGCCGTCGCAGGGATGTGGACTAAGCCTATGCTATCCAGCGGGAGAGAGAGAGAGAGAGAATGGGTTGGTAAGCTACATAGTAACAGCGTGGATAGATTTGAACCTATTAATTCCGCAAGTGTAAGATACCGGACTGCCTGCCAGAGACGGTGTTTCGTAGGAGCTGCTCAGCACTCCAGAGTGGTTTTCTGGCTGTTGAGGGCGAGTGAGGTGTACACGGAGCAGCGTCGGAATGAAAATAATTGAAGGTAAGGAGATTTTACATCTTGTTGACAGCATAGTCATTATAAACGGTGACACAGTGTTATTAGGAGGTGGGAGAGGAGTCGGCCATGGCCTTTGATAAGGTACCTTCGTAGCATTCGCCTGGAGCGACTTCGGAAAGCCATGGAAAACGAAATAAGGATTCTGGAGTCGGTGATCGAGCCCGGGTCCTCCCAGATGTGCGTCCAATGTTTTACCATTGCGCTGCCTCGCTTGGTTGAGTTATTAGAACCGTGCTGGGGGTTGAATTTTTTTTTTTTTTTTTTTTTTTTTTTTTTTAAGAATGGAAACCTTTTTCCAGCTTCCATTTCCAGCACTGTATAGACCTTCTTCATTAACATGACAAAAAAGCTTTTAATTTTTACCCTAATGTAACAGAAGCAATTAAAATAGCAAAATGTAGGATAGTAAATTAGAAATAAAACACATTTAGACGTGGTGATGTTTTACCAAAGAGCACCAATTTTTTCGTCAAAGCGTAAACTGAAAGAGGTTACATGGTGTAATTTCCCTCTTCCTCAATATTCTGCCTTAGTTAATAGGCAGCCTAGCCTAACTTACACCAGCCTCCCTATCCATTCACCATCTTGTACATTTCGATCAGGCTTTCCCTCTTCTCGTTTCCTTCAATGAATTCCACGCCAGTTCCCTCAGCATCACAGATGGTCGAAGGTTCCTTTCTTCCTCACCAGCGTGCCCTTGCCTTCTCCATTTATCTTTCACCTACTCACTGCCAGTTTTAGAACCTCCTCTAGCTCCCACACCTCCAATTCCACGTACCACTCTGCTGCTGCATACTCTTGACATTAGTCACGCTATTGTTAAATACGCCTTTTCTATCACTATGCTACTAACACCCTTCAATGCCCTTCTCAGCATGCCTATAGAACAATTCTCCCTTTAGACACCACTCTCTCTCGCTCTACCTGCCTTTCCATCCAAGTCCCTCTGTATCATCATATAGGTCATTCGGAATAAAGTGAGCACTAAAAATTTTACCTTTGAAAAATATCACTGACCGTTAATGCATATAATTTTACATAACTATAGTTGCCTTACTGCTTGTGTGGTTGGCAGCGAAATTACACAGTATAGTTCGGTGTATTTCCATATTTAATTTCAACAATACTGAAAAAAAAAAAAACCAACCGAAATCGACATAATTGTACTTTATATAAGTAATAAACTTTTTTTAATCAAACTGTATCGATTCATTTTGACTGTACAATTTATCTTACATGCGCAAACATCAAGTAACGTGTGCGGAGAGGTTAGGTATATGGCCCTTAGTTAGCCGTTACGCGCAGAAATATACGAATTGGCCGAAAATAGAACTTAAACAGGGCTTTTTCGAGTGCTCACTTTATCCCGAAACGCCTATACCATAGTACTTATATTCTAAAGCTACCTCTATTTCCTACTACACTGTATTTCCCATGTACTCCTAACTTTCTTCCTCTTAGGCCTACTTGTCTGTGGCTTATTTAATTTCATAACTTTGTCTAGGTATTGATATGTACACAATCTCTTAACGTCATCTCGTTTCTAGAAGTAATTTTACAGAATTTTTCCAGCTCAATCATCGCAGCTGACAAAATGGTGTTAGATCCCCACCACAGAATTAGCCATGGAAAAAAATTACAGTAGTTAGGCTACCTCCAAACACATGAGGCCGACATACTGAAAAAAAAAATATTAACCTGTGAATAATGGGAAAAAATTAGCTTTGGTAAATATCAATAATAGCTACTCCTCGAGTAAGTTGAAGTAGTCCTATGTAAATGAAACTTTTTCGTTAGGTTAGTTTTTAGGTAATTGAAAATAAAGTTAGGTTACACAAACCTAATGGAAATTTTTCTGTATGTTAGGTGAGGTTAACCTAACGAAAAACTTTCATTTCTCACACGTCTAACCATTATTGAATCAGTTTTCAATAAAATAGATTATCCATCTAAATTGCAATAGTTTGGCAGGTATACGATGAGTGGTTTTTCGTAATATTTACCTATTTTTATACACAAATACCATTATTTCCGCAGTATTTCCCAATGAAACATGCTATATCTAGTACAAAATTTTCAATCAAACACCACTGTATAATAATTGTTTTTTACGCTCTTCCTCAGACGTTGATTAATAAAGGTATCATTGGTCATTAACAATTATATAAAACCTTCGTTCTTCAAACAGCAATGGGTGTGGTGACACCGCATTGATGCGTAACACTTTACAACGTTGTGATAAATTGTTTATTATATCGCCCATAAATAGCGATAACAAAATTCCTCACTTTCAGAGCAAGAACTTTTCGCGTTTTCAAATTGATATTAGTCCTAAAACTACATATTAAACTTAAAAATTTTGATGTGCGTCGCTCATGTTACAAAATAGGAAACTTGAGAGAACTTTGAAAATGAATTCGAAAACAAAAACGAAAATAATTACGTGACATTCCATTACCTTGAAGTTACTCTGTGAAAAAAGTTCATGTCATATCAAAACAGAGAAATAATACAACAATACTCGGCCGACAGGTTGAACACATATACAAGCCAACACTGCAACTAAATAAAGAATGAAGATATTTCTGTAAATAAGTACGATGATTACTCACTTAATTAATAATTGCTTACAATATTTGTAAATAATACAAACAGCAACTTTAATTTCTAAATGAATTTAAATTTAAAGCAGTAAAACATTTTTTACCACTGCCGTAAAAAATAATTCAACGTGTCATAGACGTTGTATGGATGTCACAAACACCTCGTCTCAAAACAGATACCCAATCAACGTCGATACGACGTCGGATTGTGACCAAAATGTAATGCGACTTAAAAAGGGATATTGTGACGTCCATACGACGTCATCACGACCTTGAGTGCTGTGTGGGTTTACATGCTTATGTTTGTTTCGACGTTTCGGAGACGTTGAGTTTGTAATTAATTATCATAAATGAAATAAATGGAACACTTCACCGGACAGATCCTCGTGTAAACAACTGTATTGCGAAGCTGCTCTATGTCGCAAAGAGTAGGAACACAAATTTAAATACACTGTAAAAAAGTGTTTGTACTTTCACAAAGAAAATCCTAGGAAACCCATTTGCCAAATCAATTCCCTGTAAAACTACAATGGTTGTCTTTGTAATTAAATACAAAGTAAATCTTTGTAAAATTACAAGGACTTTCATTGTAGATGTACTTTCAATAAGACGTACACATACAATTATTAAAAAAAAAAATCTCTGTTGGTGCTAAGTTTCGAACCACTCTCCCCACGCTTAGAACCTACGCTATTTTAGCACTTTTTTAAATGTTTGGTACAATGGCAAGGCTATCGCCTTGCCACAGCACCAAACATTCCCCCCCACCCCCCTTAAGTTGGCTAATCCATGTAATCCCCAATCACTTTGTTTTTGTTTAGTTGTCGATGTAATTGTATGTTGACGTGTGGCACCCAGACAAGACGAACGCAAACACATAGTCCTGAACCCGAGGAAGTGACTGTAAATGTCACCTTTCCGGGCGGGAACCTAACCCGAACACTAGACCTGTGACTTCCATACCGTTAAGTCTTTATTTATTTGTATACATTCAATGTACAGTTCAGTAATTATTATTTTTTTTAATGCACGCAATTAATATAAATATTAACTTTATTTCATAAAAATATTTTTCAGATGTTGTGATCTTTGCACAAGTAATTTCCGGCGAACTTACGATTTTTCTAGGCTACACATTTTTTCTAAGTTATTTTGCAAACAAAATCCCTTTTAACATTATAAGCTAATCATTTTACACGAAAATGTTTCAACATTTACAAAAGTTTGTATAACTACGAAGCGCCTTGTCGTATTTTACAAAATAATTTACAGTGCAGGAACTGTCGGTATAGGTACAAATAATTCCTTTGTAGTATTACAAAGTTTTGCTTCGTAACTTCAAAACTAATGATTTTACAAAGAAAATCTTTGTACTTTTACAAATCTTTGTAAATTTTACAAAAAAATTTTTACAGTGTAGCTAAAAAGTGGGGAAATATAATTTTCAGCTATTCCATCAGTGAATGAATACCAACATTTGGTCTGTTTGGGTTGGTACGCTAGACAAATTAACTGACTTGGACCATCCTTTTTGTACTTTTTTTTAAATTTCTACACGTACTGAAAGGAACTGAATGAACTGGGGAAAAATTTTAAAACTTAAAAAACTGAAGAAATATTCAGGATAAATAGTTTTAGTAAAATGAGTAGTTAATATAGTCTGGTAGTGAAAAAAATCACATGTTTAAATAAGTACCAGGACTTATGTTGTAAATAATAAAAAATAATGATAATGATGCAAAATCAAAACTGTTCTGTTAACTTTAATAATTTTAGTAGTAATGCACAGACATTATATTTACTTCTTAAAAACTTTTTCATTGCTTTTAGCAAATTTTTTTACACCGTTTCAAAGATTTAACAAAATACGGAATATTTACTTTAATTAATTCTATTTACTCTGGTTTTGGGTTTATTTATTTATTTGACTGTTAATTATTTAAAAAACTACACGGTATGAAGAAAATGCAAATAGTTTAAATGAAGACTAACTTATTATGCTAAATATAATTTTTGGTTTTCAACAAATTCTAACGAACTTCACATCGGAAATATAGAATTGACGAAAACAAACAAAAAAAAATATTGCAATGAAAACAGTTTAATGGTATCAGAAAAGTACCCAAGTTACAATTGCAAAAAATTAAAAATTAGTATTTGGTTGCATAAATGTTAAAATATTATATTTTCTTCGAATAACCAATCTTGAATATGTTCTTCAATTTTCAATTTATAAGAAGCAGATAAATGATAAAGACGAAATTCGTTAGTGAATTATTATTATTTATATTTTTCACTAACTTAACTTCACTGTTAGTCAGATCTTCATAAAATACTATTTATTTGTATCGGATGTGATATATTACAGCATTAGTAGGATAATTATAATTCGTCATTTTGAATTATTGATTAGAATTAATCCATGGAATATTTTTATCGTATTTTGCATTTAGCTTAATTATATTAATATTTTGTAAAAGAATAGAAATTTACAAAAAATATATATGAAAATATAACTAAAGTTCTGAACATATAAAATTAAGCTACAAATACTAATATACCATTATATTTTACTTGGAGTATTATTAATTTCATCGGATTTAAGTTTTATTTTTTAATTTAAGTTTATAATTTTATTTCTTAGGCCTATTTCTTTTCACAACCAATAATTATATACATAAGTGTCTGCCAAATTTGTTAATTTTAATATGTATGTATATCTTAATTTCTATTGCATATTTCAGGAATCTATATTTAAATGTTTAGCCGTAGAAATCTGTCGATGCCTATGTTATATTTACAAATGCACACTAGTAAATTATACCGCCCATACAATACAAAGGGAGCGAATTCATATAAACACGCAATGTTAATTATGGTTATGTTCCTACGTGATTGGTCATGTGTGTAGCTTAATTTCGACCGTAAAATATTTATTGTGGCTGGTTAAATTTGTTTGTGTGAACTTAAGTAATGTCCGCTGGAGACCATTGAAAGTGCAGGTCATAAGTACGAAATTTGTATGAGCTTCAAGAATAAATCCATCGTTATGCCAAAAGCACTAAATTGGAACGGAGTGAGTCCAATGTGTTATTTCATTATACGGGACTGTAAGCTGTATAACTGTAATTTTATGCGTGGGAAATATGCCTTAAAGTCACACGAGAGCTTCTCTGTTTCTGCTTTACACATTAGGAAAATGCCTATTTATTTATTTTAAAGGACCTCCAAAACTCGTTTCTAATATGCATGCAGCATCTTTAAAATCATAGAAGCAAAGTCAGAAGAGTGATTTTAATTTAATACGTACAGATATCGTAAACAATTTTTTTGCAGTTTCTCGTGAAACAAAACACGTGTGGCATGTTATGGCACATAACTTGTGGTATTTTTCTTAACTGTTGGCAAATCAATTGGCTAATGTTTCAGTTTGCTTGACAGTCAGGTAAAAAATATATTGCATTCTTTAAGTAAGCATAAATACACGACTTTTCGAAAGGTTATGCGTTTTATGATATATCAACATAATATGTAACAGTTAAAAAATCCATGGAGTGATACCGATTCAAAAATTAAAAATAAAATTGATACAATCTGGAAGTTATTCCTCTCGGCCAAAATGCAGACTGGTGAAACAGTTCAAAATCATTAACAATGAATCGTGCGCAACTACTCTGTGGTATATTCCGGAAGTTTAGTTTATTTCGTTGTCACAGGTATTAATGTTATTATGTCTGGTTGAGACACGATACATAAATTTTAAGTTTTTTTCATATTAATGCGTATAACCAATTTAAGAAAAAAAAACTAGCATATACGACAACAGCTAAAAATGTTTAAATGTCTACCATCTTGACTTCAATGTCATGTGTATCCTGGTATCCATAACAATTTCCTGCGTTGGAAACAGTAATCGGTCAAGGCCAACTTAACGATTGCTTTCTTCTAATCACACATTGTGAAACAGAAATTGTTGTTTTTGACCAAAATGTAAAATTTAATCAGTACCTAATCGGAACAAAACCAGATATTGTGTCGCACGGACCCTTTATCTGGCACGTTATCGTATACAGACCTTCAGCGTTGACGTCAAAAATAGAAGGAAACAAAGGCTGTTGAAGATTGGAACTCAACACGCAAAATATGTAAAGTGAATATACAGGTGGTAGGATCCAACAATTCAATGTACTTATAATTACTGCACAAATGGAATATCTGTATTATAAAAATATTATTCAGAAGTGTAAATTGTTTGTTTTCGAAATTTCAATGGGAAAAATGCATCAAAATATAAAAAGATACTATAATGTGCTCCAGGAAAAATGTTATACGGTGTACAATTGTTCCATAACCATTTAGGCTCTCACATAAAAAAGGCAGACAATTACTTTTGATCACAGAACATTTACTTCAATTACCGTGGTTATGCTCACATATTTGCCTAACGCTCTTCCGCTTACAAGTAAGTCCAAAGTAAATAGAAACTTCACACAATTCTTTACACCAATGACAAGCCTATGGTAACACTCTAACTACATGGCCAGGTCACGGTCTAATCTGCTGGATGAACCGTTTGTACGATGTATCTGCTCGAGTATGCACATCAGTATTTATGTTGACAGTTGTGGTTATAGTATATGGTGCAGACAACAAACCTCGTTTCATGTAGTGTCTTCTAGGTATTGATGGCCCAGTTCATAAGGTAAACAATTAAACCTTTCCAGTTTTGAGTAAAGTGCATATAGAAAGATTTTCGTTTCGCCGAAAAACCTGTCAATGGACATATTTGGTTGGCATTCATTTGAAACAGAAGTACAGAGGCAGCTGTTTATAATGTTTAAAGTGTTTATAATCTGCGTTTGCTGAAATTATCATAGTTTAAATCAAAAGAAATAAAATTTCTAGAAATTTACTGGCAATCAGAATAAAGTGTCACGTTATTAAAACAAGATCAAGTACACGTTGTTTTTCATTTCAACTGAGTAGATTGCACTTCTGTCTATGTGTTGGTGAGACAAACTAAAAATTAAATTTTTTGAGTTGTTTCTTTTTGAACGGTGCAACCGAAATATTGACTCAAATATTGTTTATCCCCCATAAGAGAACATTATTTAAATGGGATATTTTACGTGTTTCGTTTATCTCATGACGCAGTTAGTTTGAAAAGAGCGGGTTAATGCAAACTTCTAAGGACTCTCATTTGGTCTCCACATACTCTGTGTTGGTGGTACAGAACATCAACAATCAGTTTCTCTGGCCTGTTTTTCTATTTTGTGTACCACCAACAGAACTTTTGTTGGATAACTTAAACATTTTCAAGCAAGTAATGATGCATGCCTTGTACCAGGTACCTGAAAGGTAGTGACAGGAAGTTTTAACAATATATTGTTCCACAACTTTGTTTCTTTGCCTTGCGTGCACATTTCTAGCTCTGATTCTTAGTCTCTGGTTGGAAGTTTTATTTCTCAGCGTCTTGTAGGTTCTGCCCTTGACGTGCAGTGTCGCTGTTAACTTTGTTATGGTTGGCTCAGTCAAATGAAAGAACGACTCTGCACGCATATATGCAGCCAACAACCATGAATTATAGTTGCAGATGTCCTCGTAAGGCATTAAACAAAGTGAAGCATAAAACGTTTCGCCAAAACCTATGTTTCGTACTGACAGGTGTTGATGTACCACGACTTGTTGCCAGGCAATCAATAAGAAATAGGAAACGGTTGTCGGCCTGCGTAAGTCAAAATCTGTGGCAGATGTAGATTTTACCATTATAGAAACCATAACATTAATTTGCGGCTAAAAGCAGCGACACCGATCAGATAATTTCTCTTCTCGGTTTGTGCGTGTGTGTGTGTGTGTGTGTGTGTGCAGGAAATTCAGACGTGAATATCCTTATGTAAACAGTGCTCTTAATTAAATGACAGACAGCCACCCAACAAAAAATTTTTATGTAAGAAAATCATTATTTGCTCCGAGACCAGTGGTTTATTGCATACACAAGACACGAATTAATGAGTGAAAGTCTCGTAAATACCGCGTAAAATTTCTCTAAATAAACAACCATAAGAGGCTTCACATATACTTTCTTAGATTAATAACTATAATAAAAATTAGTTTATTGAGCAGGTTGGGATACTTGTATACGACGTTGTAATAAGAAATAAACATTAAAAAAAATAGCGGGATTAACATGAATTATTTGTGTATAAGATAATTTCTTGATTTCAAAATTTATTTGTATATTTATTTATTGCGACTTAATTTTACGTGTGATGAAGTTAAGGCAGGGGTTGCCTTAACTATCACTTAACCACAGTACATATACTTACAGCTATTGAAATAATTTTTTCGGGATAAGTTTTACAATAAGCGAGAAAAGTTTCAAAAATTACAAAACATAGAATGCAGTGCTAATTATAAAAACTGAAAAAGACCAAACAATACAAAAATACGTTACAGAATATTTTCACCCTACAATCATACACACATTCATACCGGTACGTACATGTGACATCATCCATTGTCTATTATGCGTCACAAGAGTCAGTTTTCACAGTCTTCAGAAGAGCTTTTTTAAATGTGGGCTGGAACAAATTTTGTTTCTCACATTCCTCAAGGGTATTCCAGGCGCGCATTGCGGTAATAACAATGGATTTTGAATAAGCATTGGTGCGATGCTTTGGTATAAGCAATGCCAGAGAGGCATTTAAACGGGCACCACGTGTAGAGGAATTCAAATTTGTTTGCTAACTTAAGAGTAAATTAAGAATATAATTTTTTTCTTAAAATAAGTAGGATATTTAATTTACGTATGTGCTCTAGTCTCTGCCATGCCAAATTTATTTAATGATGTGAAACGTGATTAAGTGTTTTGAGAATAAAAACGTAACGCGAGCATGTATTTTGAATCTTCTGCAGTCGATTCTCTTGTTCGTCAGTAGGGTCGCTGTAAGCTACGTCACGCTAGTCAAACAACGGGTAAATGAGTGCCTGGACAATTTATTTTTAATGCGTACGAGGAATTGCTTTATAGGCGTTTTAACGAGTGTGGGGTAGCCATATCCTTTCCTACTTTTGCTAGCTACGTAGGGTGTCCAATTTTAATTTTCGGAATTTCGGCAGTAACCGATTTCAATAACGTGGAATTGCTTCCAAACAAAATCGCCTGATAGTTTTTTAATGTATTGGATAACCTCAAAGCCAATGTTGAACCAGGCTACAGCTTTAATTGTGTGACATACAGAAAAAGACGAGTACAATTGCAAATCGTCGGCATGTAGATGGTGCAGAGTGCATTTAAGCGAGTCCGATACGTCGTTTACATCCAACTAGCAGTCTCCCGCCGTTTTACTGGCGAGTATTATTCATTACTGATGATATTTATTTTAATTGAAAAACCTCTTTGTACACCAGATTGGTACTTCAGTCATCAAGTGTTGGAATGACAAAGATGTTAGTTGAGTTAACTCTGCTGCAGGATATGTAGCTGTAACTGTCCACGCGAAAAACAGTCTTAAGTTTGTCCGTGTCATTAAGAACGACTTCACCTAGTCCTTATTTATATCACTGCGATGATGACTTTTTGGGTTAGTTATAGACTCTTAAATGTAAGAGGTTAATCAAATGGAAAACGTCTGATTTATCATGCGCACAACCATTGGTGGCGGTGCCCGCTATTACATATTTTCAAAATATTTACTTGTACTTTAATGCCATTAGAACGTTTTGGCGGGAAAAGGTTAAGCGGAAACGTATTTGGTGCCCCAACCTTGGGATTAGTGATATAATATATTATGTGAGCTGATGTCGAGGGACATAAGTGAGAAGTGAGCTGCATAATCCATTAACCCATTTTAAACGACTACATTCAAATTACACTTATTCGATCTGCTTTGGCATTTTTTGTGTGTCAGAAATGAACGTTCGCACGCAAGTTTTTAACGGAATTCGAGGTCAGAACCTCCCGGAATGTAGACCTGAGTTACAAACAACTGCCTCACGTAACGTCGAAATAATTCATGAAATCAAATTTAATTTAAAAAAATAAGATATTTATGTCCTGGGCTCACAGATATGTACAATACCACAACCTCGATATGTTTTTTTATGTAGCGGGAACGCCCGTCAAATGTTTTTTCTCGCTGGTCGTACTTATTTTCGGATCGTCTGCCTTGAAAGTTTACAAACTTGATTTATATCTTAATATTCAAGTTATCTCATAGAGTAAAAAAAAAATTAGGTGTACATTTTTTTACGTACTTATGTAAGCATCACTCTGATGCGAACAATACCTCAATATCTCTACTGGTTAGACAGATATCATGGGTTGATGGAAAACACATTTTGTGCTTTTTCACCCTTTTGGGTATCGAATTTGGAAATATTTTAATTTCACAGCTTAGACATTTGTATAAATATTCCATTGAAGTGTAAATCATGACGGTAGCCCATTCAGCCGAAACAAAATCGATCATGTATTAAAAACACGAATGACCTTTGCCCAGCACTGAGAATTCGAATTTCGAAAAATCTAAAAACTATCTTGCGATTATTTTTATATTCATTATCCTGAAATAAAAATTAACTGTATCTCGATGGGTTCTACATGTATCGAGAATTTATCTAAAACACATTACAGGTCATTCACCTCCTAAGAGAGCGCTAAGAGAGTGAATTTCGAAAAACCCCTTATTCACGTTTTAGAATACTTAACTGGCGTCTCTTGGACGTGAAGAACACGACAATAGCCTGTTGGGTTAAATATATATCAATGATTAATTAAAAACACATTTAGTCATTTCTCACCCCTTTCCTCGTCCATAAGTGGAGAATTACGAAAATTCGTAAAATTACATTTCAGGTATTTGAGTAAGCATCGATCTCAAACAAAAATCACGTTGCTATATAAAAATCAATGGGAAATATATATCGTGAATCGAAAACATATTTTACCCTTATGTTAACCTCTTTGGGGCCTATTTCGGAAAATAAAATTTAATTGTATTTTGGATATTTACAAAAGCATCAGTCGAAAGCAAAGAACACTTCGATATCGCGATTAGTTCGATAGATTTGGAGAGATAATCGAAAATACGTTTCACGTATTTTCACCTCCATGATTAAAGAATTTCGAAACGTTTTGGAGTCCTGTCATTGACATTTGTATACGTAACCAATTGAAGTAATAATCACGACGATAGTCTATTGTGCTTCAGTGATATATAGAATTCATAAAAAATACATTTTGCCCGTTTTTACTGCTTGCGGGTCGTATTTCAATAAATCCTAAAACTGAGTACATTTTGAAGCGAATACCAACTTTCTATTCCGAAGGATTCGATAGATATCGATAGTTAATCGGAAACACATTTAAGGTCTTTTCACCGCCTTAAATGTTAAATTTTTCGAAAATTCCTCAATTTGGCTAGTATGGATTTTTATGAGTGTCATATTAAAGTAAAAATCCTGGTGATAGGTCGTCGGGTTCGAGCTCTATCGACGTTCCTTCGGACATACATTTTACAACTTTTCATCCCCTGAAAGGTCGAATTTCCTAAAATTCGTTCTTAGTGCTCGCCTGTGACCTGAAGGAAACCCATAAGGAAAATTTCACGATTATACGTTCAGTGTTTTGGGCTGCAGTTTGATACGTCAGTCAGTCAGTCAGTCAATCAATGTTCAATTTATGTATAGAGGTGAGAACAGAACGGGACCAATTGTGATAAACCCACTTTGACTATGGACAACTAATATTTTATATTGCTAGAGATGACACTTTGACACCTGCCTCACAAATGAGACTTAAACTAAGCGACATCATTAGCGGACAAATTGCATTAGGTAGCCCATCTCTATTACTGTATTAGTTACAAATATTTTTGTGTCACAGAGTTAATATGAATTAATTTTGTTTCTTTCATGTAACGCTCCAAGCGTATGTGTTTTGTTTCTTCAGAACCACTTTGCTAAATTGTTTATGTGATGTTTGAAAGAACTGTGCAATGGGAGTGCATGACTGGACTTAGTTGCTTGAACATACACCATTGCAAATGAATGACTGTCAAAGAAAGCTAAACAAATAATAGAAAAACATAAATAAGCAGAGAATGCTTTAGACAACAAGATACACTCAAAACATGAAATTCTAAAATGGAATCGGGCAAAATAAACAACGAACAAAAGGTAATAAATGAAAATAATAAAAAATTAAAAATCAAAAAACAAGAAACCAAGTAGCATGCGACACAACGATGAGACGAAACAAAAACACAGTAGATGTCAGACACAAACAGAAAAATAACACAACGACACAACGAAGAGGCGAAACAAAACACAACAGATATCAGACACAAACAGAAAAGACAAACGACACAAAGATGAGATGAAACAAAACACAATAATTTTCCAGACAGACAGTGTTACGACTTTTCGGTAACTGGAATATGTTCCCGTCATCAGGTAGCAACACAGGGTTCAGGAACACGAGTGCGACTGACCTGACTAAATTATTAAGTAATACACATGAATCCGATCTTTTTCTCTATATTGAAAGATAATTTAATATAACTTTATTATGTATTGCTCTGTGGCAGTATTCTAAACTTTTCCTTTTTCCTTGATATTGCTACATTGTAAACAAGTTTGTTGGTAATAAGGTTTTTGTTTTATGGTTGACAACGATCAAAAATTTGAGTAAAATGTTTGAAGAACTGAAAGTAGAATTTGTTTGGTATTTCTGGAAGTTTTACTAAAAGGTTCACTGCAATGAGGACATGAAGCTGTTCCAGATCTATTAAGTAAAATGTACCAAATTTATTGCTGATTGAAAGTACACTAGTTTTTTAACTTTATGATGAAAACTGGAATAATTTTTATTTGCAACTATTTCATACCCAGGTGTAGGCATATAGGAGTTTTAATGACAACGAGCTGGCTGATTAAAATTCAAGCGTATTTAACTGAAAACATCTTAGTTTTTTTAAGACATCAAATTTTCTATTAGGCGCCCGACTCAAAAAATAAATGTTTTGTGTTGTCACAGATTTCAATTTCAATTACACATAACTCCATCTACAATTAAAGAATGTCGCCGATACGTGGTGCAGAAATTTATAAACAGTTGTAATTTTCAGTTTTGGAATTTCATTACTAATCAGTTTGTAACAAATAAATTAGAATTATAAGAAAAAATAAACGAACTACTTGTGTGAATAATTTGCTTTAGTCATGAAGAAAGAAGGAAGAGAATTGGCATTTCTCAAAAGTAGTAAACTAGATCAACGACATATATATCGATAGATCTAGCTTCAGCTTATCGATTCAAAGACAGCAGGCGAGCGGCATTGAGCAGCACGGGGCGCATCGGCGGACGTATGCCATAGTTAGGAACCAACCTAGTCTTGGATTGTCACAAACCTTCTTATATCTCAATCACTATACATTTCCTAGTATTAACCTGTTGTAAAATTTGGAGTACTTTTGCTTAGCAACAATTTGGCCAGATTTTTAGTAAATCAAGTATATCTGTCCAACATATGAAAGCCATTAAAATTAATCAATTGCGTAACGCTTAAATAGTTTACTTTGTATTTCCAACGGCTACTTAGCTTGTCTCTTATATTCCAGTGGAAAATAAGAGTGTGTAAATTCGATAATACCTCAAATGTATTCTGTTCGTATGTATTAGGTGTGCAGATTTATATGATAAAGGTCTCGATGCTGCTCAAGCCTCCTTTCGTGCCTATATACACCTTAAGAATGTTTGTTTTGCCAAAAGTATGGTCATTTAGTCATATTGTGTTGTTGAAATAAATTAACTTTGCAAAGCTCGTTGCTTTCATGAATGTTAAGAAATTGGTATGATTTGTTACTAAACATTTATATTTCAAATAAACCGCAAACGAAATATCTGTCGAAATATACAGTCACATCAATATTGTGCACATAATAAAATTGTAGTTATGTCTAATGTGGTAGCCAGTTAGTGTCATGTCCCTCCTTAGCTATATAGGTTGTGGCTTTTCTTAATAGCAGCTAATAATGTCACCAAAAAGAAAACAATACCTCACAGAAATACGGAAATTGTGAGTTTGTGTATGAAAATTTTTTGGCTGATTTACAATAAATGAGAAATATTGTAATAAGTGTGTTATCAATCAAATGATGTCAGCCGGGTACAGGTAAGTGGGCGGTGAGTGGCAACGTTACGACAAGAAATAGATGAATTTGCCATGGCCTGCATTGAGGAACTATCCTAGCATTTCCGTGAATGGATTAATTTAGGAAAATAATGGAAAACGACAGAAGGATGGTCTGCGAGAGTTGTTGTAAATTCGTACCACCGTTGCGCCATCTTTTTTTATGGGTAAGTATATGTTGCTGCAATTGCTAACAGCTTGTGTCAGTGGTAAAGCCCGAGAATGCACATACATCGCGGAATGTTGGGAAGTTGTTAACTATATAAGTCACATGAATACGTGACAAGATGTGTCGGAAACCAGCCACCGACCAGCCCGAAGAATAAATGAGATGGGTATAAAATCAGCGATTTACCGCAAGGATGGGAGAAACGCAAGATCCTGAATAAAGCTGGATTCTCAACCACCACTTAGCAATACGTGCGTACGTACGTGTAAAGTAGAAACACCGAGTGTGCATGCTAGCATTCACATCCTCGCGTAGCGTGCGTACGTACGTAACAGAGTTCATGAACTTTCTACTTCGTACGTACGTACGCTAAGTAGTGGTTGTGAATGTAGCATGTGCAAGCGTAAGGATCAATTAAATATTAATTAATATTGAGAAATAATTTACCTTGTGGTCATGAAGTATTTAATTCGCTGCGAAAAGTAAAAATAAATTACGATAATATATTACCGACATTTTGCTATGACATAAACAATTTCCGCGCATGTCTAGATTAAATATTGTTGTAAATCCAATCTCTAACACTTAACGTACGTGCGTGTGTTCGTACGTACGTTAAGTGTAGTTGTGAATCCGGCTTAAACTTACTGGGCATCGGCAATGTCTACCCCGTCACCCATATGCAAAAGAGGGACTGACCCAACCGGGAATCGACCCCCAGATCACCTAGGTAAATTCAAACGGTTTGACCACTCTGACACAATGGACCACAAACAACCATGTTGAGTGTAGAGCTGGTTTTACCTCATGGGGGAAGGGAAACACCTGAGTCGTGACTAAGCAAGGATGGTAATGCTGTTTATCGGCATTGTCTTCCGCAGGACGGGGATTAAAGAACCTTGTCCTGAACTCGGTGAGGTAACTTAATTTTCCCCCTTGGCAGGAAATCAAACCCGGGACATTTGGCTTACCAGTCAGGAACACTAACCATCGAGCATAGCGGTTGGACCAAACTACTGTGTGATTTATTAGCTTTGTGTTTTATTTTAAACTCCCTAAAGCCCTTATTTGTTTTTTTCTGATATGCGTGAAGGAAAAGTAGGCTTATGTGATCACATTCCTGTCTGTGTGTATGTGTGTGTGTCAGTGTGTGTATGTGTAGATGTCCGTATGAGTTTGTCCCCCCCCCCCCCCTTAAAAACTTTTGAAACAGAGGACCGAATTTCATCAAACTTTGTTCATGCAAGAGTAAAGTCGTAAGCTGACGACTTTTATAAATTTCGCTAACATACTTGGTTATATTTTCAAAATGACGGCCATTTTAAAAATATTTTTACCGTAGTATTACATATCTTAGGAAATATTTTTCAGAATTTCACCAAACTTGCTACACATATACTTGCATACAAATTTGTCTTTACTTTTGGGTCATTCCATGGAAAATCACCCAAGGGTGGTTGCTGACCCATTTTGAAAAAATTTGAAATTTTGTCACACATAATGTACATATTTCAACAGTTCAAACCCAAAGTTATTGATTTTTATCTGCCTCATTTTGATTTTACAGAACAAAATGACCGGTACCGTGTACCAAAATTTACATTTTCAAGGGTTTTTGTATTGTTTAATATCTTGATATCCATAAAATATAAAAGTCATGTGTTATCTCATTGCAAAGAGGAGACTGAGGGCTATTAATAATGCTAGTAAAAATAAACAGAATGATGTTGATATGTCTTCATATATAGATATAAAAGCTGACCTTGAAACTGACTTTTTTTTAATTTTCAACTGCTCCTACTTTCTTTCCAAATTCAAAAAACACAATGAAATCTTGAGGCAAGTAAGTC
>PNEQ01002083.1:17140-39886 GCA_003012365.1 Medauroidea extradentata | reverse complement strand
ATACCAACAGGAGTTTATACCTGCAAAGCAAAACAATTTTCCGTTCAGCCCTTTTCAGTTTATATGACTGGAAAGTTGGCAATTTTTGAAAATATTTGATTTTTAAAAATTTATATCACTGCTAGGGTCAAAAAACACGGTGGTTTGAATGCATGAGGTCAAAGAGGGGTACCCAGGGTGTTAATAAAAAAATATATAATTGTATGGTTTATAGCCCTTTTTGAGTTACAAGGTGTTAAAAATGCCTTTTTTAAGCTTCTAAAACCCTTGTGATAAAAGTTTAGTATGTAAGAAAGTTGTGTTTATAGTAATCACAAGAAAGCGTGAACCCTTACCCTGCAAGTTGGTAGAAACGGAAATTACATAACTTTAATGGGAAATTAAATATTGATTATTTCGTAGATGGCTGCAACAGCTGATTTTGCTGCGCGGGCCACCGCATAAAAGGGCCTATATCCAATACGGTGAGAGATAAAATTTTAATGAAAATGGTTTTCGCCTATTGGAAAATGATAGTAACCGTAGTTAAATTATAAAAATTATACAAAATAGTCGAGCAACCTCCATTTGCTGATTTCACATGGAATGACCCATATGTAATTTTATTTTGTGCATCTACAAGAAAAATGGTTAAGTGTAAGAGAAGACTACATGCCTAAACTTAGTCATTTGAAAAATAAATAAATAAATAAATACTAGGTCTTCCTACAGTAGGCTTATAAGATTATCCGATTTTAACATTTCTCCGTTCAGAAACATTACTGGCAATAACACTGTCTTGTCCTACAAACCATACTTCATAGAAAACCACGTCTTTGACACTTCTCAGAAGAGAAATATCAAAAGCAAGCAATTTTAAGCTGTACAGACTAAATCGCCAAATAATAATAATAAATTACTTAATGAACATTTTACCAATATACTTACTGCCAATTAGGTAATGTTCATAAACAATATTTTCTAATCTATTATAGCCAAACAGAAGAAATATTGGTACTATAAAATGCATAAAAAACTATTCTTCTTCCAATCGCCATCATCAGATTTCATCACTATTTGTATCAAATAGAAACCGGTGACGCATTGTTTCTTTCAACACCTTCTCGCCCCACACACACACATCCCTACGTAAAACAGGAAAAATGGTATAGACATTTTGTGACAACCAAATCCTACAAACTCTGTCAGTCATAAAAGTTTAGAATGATCCAACTTACATTAGCGGCTATTAACTCGTCAACTCGCTCGTCGTTTACGCTCAACCGAGGAATCTGCTCCAGCTGAATGTCATATTTCCTCAGCTGACTTTCGTCCCAACCCTTCTTCTCCGCCATACTTTCTCAACACAAAAACACGCACAACTTTTTATTGTTTTCATAGCCAAGAGTTTATTACAGCTGGCAAGCATGTACTATCATACGGTAATAAAGCAACCATCACCCAATTTTGCATCAAAATATATTTTATAATTATTTTTGTTTATGATGTAGTTTTACACATTTGACTATGATAGAGTATATAATAAATTATTTTGAACAGCTACAATGTAAGTAGTAGATAAAAAAAATTCTGCTTTTTTTTTTAGTTCTACCAGCTATATTAACGAAAGGATTATATTTTATTTATTTTATTTTTTATAAGTGTTTCGTAGATCCCATGTTGAGCATTTGCCTCGGGATATGAAACTTGTCTTGTTCAATATAAAACATGTATCTTGATATATACCACGGTCGTAGAAATTTAACAATGGAAAAAAGTGGACGGAGTTTGAGTCTGACCGCACGGAAAACAGCGTCAAAAAGTACTATATTGTCGGTAACTTGACGTACT
This sequence comes from Medauroidea extradentata, assembly GCA_003012365.1. Taxonomy (NCBI): domain Eukaryota; kingdom Metazoa; phylum Arthropoda; class Insecta; order Phasmatodea; family Phasmatidae; genus Medauroidea; species Medauroidea extradentata. The sequence continues at coordinate 38,056 of PNEQ01002083.1, read as the reverse complement.
ATACAGCGAAACAACAAGGAGGTCAAGCAAAATACATTGTTAGATAGGTGAGTGTCCAGACCTGTTCTTCTACGACCGTGGTCCAGACCTATTCTTCTACGACCGTGATCTATACATTTAATTTGACATTTCTGTGCTTTCTTACTCTATGGTTGAAGCCGCTTCCAGTTTAGCCAACTTAAAAAAGTTGTCCGTCGTGCAATTAAAATTTCTTGTATCATCTTTGATTAAAATATTAAAATCAGAGAGCATATAAAAGTGATTAAAATTATGAGGAAAAAAATTTTTTGGACATTTTGCGACTATACGGCGTCAAAGATTGCGTGAGATTGCGATTTGGCCAGGATAGGATGGAGTAGTTTATCTCAGCAGCTTGATAGTTCACGACGTAACTTTTGTTTTAAGCCCCCTACACAAAGGCTGCAGGTTGTTGACGTCGCCTGAATATGGACATAAGTATGAACCTTGTGATTATATTTGTGGAATGTCTTGTTTTAATAGGCCAGGATTTTAATTTTTTTTTTAATTTAATTTTTCTTCTTGCAATTGAGCCTCAGCCCTGTGGCAATGATTTGCTTTACCTACCTCTTCGCAACTCAATTTTCCGACCCCATCAACCTTTTCCTAAACTCCCTCGCTCCCATCACCTCAACCATATCCCTCGCCAATTCATTCCAATCCTTCACCATTCTCACCATCATATTTTTTTTTCCTCTCTCTGTCCTCTTCCCCACCCTCTGTATCTTCCACTCATGTTCACCCCTTTCCCTGAATATACCTCTCTGTATCTTGTCACCCAGTTGTGCCCACCCACCCCCTCACCACCTTAAACATCCTTACCAGCCGCTCCACTCTCCTCCTCTCCTGCAGTGTGCCCCACCCCAGTCCACTCACCATTACTGATGGTCTGAAATCCTCCTCTCTCTCCCCCCCTGTGTCCTCCACTTATTTGTGACCCACCTAGCAGCCTTTCTCTGCACCTTTTCCATCTCTACCACTTCCCTTCCCACGTATGGGTCCCAGACCGCTGCCGTTTACTCCCAATCTCGTATTCAAGAGTATTCAAATATTTCAATATGTCCACTAAACATGCTAAATCACAAAGCCACTTCCTGTCTTTTAGCAGTTTACACTCTTCAGGCAAAACATTTTTCATTTATAAAAAATAAAAGTATTTGGTCTTTTAATTTGAAGAAACGTGAAACAACTTCTCCTTTAGAAAGCCACCTGACTGAGTTGTGGAGCAAAAGTTCGCCATATTCTTGTATTTCGTCTTCGAAAAGTTCCTTGAATTCCCTCTGTTAAGTGCTCGCGATCGAATCATGTTTACACAACGCACAACCGGATTTATAACATGATGAAAGTCCATGTCTTTCGCACACAAAGCTTCTTTATGAATAATACAATGGTAAGAAAACAATTTTCGCTGTAAATACTCTTCGAGTAATGAAACACAACCATTTCTCTTCCCTACCATATATGGGGCACCATCGGTACAAATACTGTCAAGTTTAGCCCACTCTAGCTTAGGCCTACCGCTAGTGTCACATTCTTAAATACAATTCTTCAATGCTTCAAAAATATCCCTTCCAGTTGTATTTGTTGATAGCTGACACAGCCCTAGAAGTTCTTGAAATACGTCAAAATTGTCGTTTATGCACCTCACAAACACAAGAAACTGAGCGTTATCTGTAACATCACAACTCTCATCTATTGCAAGTGAAAAATACTTGGAACTTGCAGTTGAATAACGTATTTGCCCCGACACATCATCTGCCATTTATTCAATGCGTCTCATTACCGTATTTCGAGAAAGAGAAATATTGCCCACCATTTTACTTATATTCGGGTCTCCCTGTGCTCGGCAAATATAGAAAGACTTTCTTTAATTACTTCACCATCTGCGAAAGGTTTCTTCCTGCGCGCGAGTAAAAGCGATATTTCATATGATGCACGGAGCATGTTATTCATTGATTCACATTTCTTAACAAACAAGTTCTGCTGACAACTAAGCTCCCTCTTTTTTTTTTAGAAATATAGTCCTTTCTTAATGCAGAGCCGCGAGCGTACGATGTGTTGAATGTAGCGTGGTTCTGTTTGAAATGCCTTTCAATGTTGTATTTCTTTGGCACTGCGACTGTTAAATTACAGATAAGACATATTGGTTTCGAAGACTTACCAATAGTAAAAAGAAATTCTTCTTCCCATTCTTCATTGAATGATCGGACTTCATCACTTTTCCTTTTTGTTTCATGCTTAGTTAGAGCTATTTCACACTGCACTTAAACAAAAACTGGTGGATCGACTCGCGTGAGTGTGATACGTATCAACAGTTTACTGACAAACAACTGTGACAAGGTAGTCATCCAACTGCGAGTTGCAACACGATATCGTAATCTACCCCTCCTCCAGCCATGAACTTGAGCCCGTTCACCTGCTCGCGCATATACACACACCTCCCTGCCACCCTGCCTGACCACATAAACATAGATACGCTTTGCCGCAAGCCAAATAGATCGCCTTTGCGGAAGATAACACAGTCGTACATTCTTATATCCTCTTGAAGTTCGAACACTGCTCTATCTACACAGTATTTCGAAAATGAGCATTGCAAAATATGAAGTTATAATAGAATTATTATTTTGATTTCCAGTTTAAGTAATTTTTAATTATTAAAGAATATAGCAAATCATTCAGCTATTGATGGGCCATTCAAAAAACCATGGCGGGCCAGTTTTTGGCCCGCGGGCCTAGGGTTGGCCGTCCCTGGTTTAAGGAAATAATGAAATTTATTATGTATACAAATTAGTTTTTATAGTATATGTTATTGTTTATTTATTGTGCTCTTATTTGTTTGTATTATGTTTGTTTGTGTGTATTATGTTTGTACTCTATTAACTTTATTAAAATTTTGACCTTTCCTTTACTGCAATACAGTCCACAGGATAGAAATAATAAATAAATAAAATTAAAAAAATTTAATGTATTTGACATGTAGGGCCTACTGTAGCTGCAAAACTTTTCCTAGGCTATGTGAAGTTCAGCAGAATATAAATTATAGTTTTATGTAGTAGCTTGTTAAGTCATTAGATTCCGTTAGTTTACATACATAGACTATGCAGTATGTTATGTAAATTCTCCACCTCACAAATTGATACTGTGCTGTATTTTTATTTTTATACATTATGTTTAATTGTTCACTATCTGATAAAAGCCAGATCTATAGATGTTCCTATGCCTTTTGCCTCCCTCCCCCCCTTTCCCAATTTGTCCACAATTTCTAAGGGAAGTAGTAATTCTATCTTGCAGGAATTTGCTGCGCCTACAGACTGCCGCCCAGAACATCTGCTTCCTTTGCCTGATATCACATGATAAACAAGTGAAAAAAGTGTAACAATGTATTACTTGCCATTTGTGTGTTTGTTATCTAGTGTATTGTCCCAAATATGAGCCTCGGCTCATGGGATCTGAAATAAATAAATGATTTTTGCCTGCTTGAACGCCCTTTTAAGTATTTGGTAAATTCCCCAAGTTTAATTCAGTTCTAGTAACAATCTATTTTGCCTTGGAAACAAAAAAAAAAAAAAAAAAAAATGAAAATTAAATTTTTTTGCGTGTAATTTTCTGATTTGTTGTATTAATTTACTAATGGGTGCGGACTGGGTTGAACCCCTATGGCTTTGAAGCAACATAGCAGGGCATACTACTGTGATTTACATAGTGTTTTGAAAACGATATCGGTGGTAAGATTCATCGAGCATTGTTTTATTAGAGTTGTTCTAATGTGCTGTTGAGCTGTAACTTGTTGGAACTGTGTTAAATGCAGTTGTTTATTTTTAGCGGGCTGCTTGGTGGTGGTAACACTGCTGTTCTCCGGAGTGGGGTTCTACGTCCCTACCATAATACGCTTGAACATGCTACCCACAGAGGAGAGGCTAAACAGTGAAGTTGATGTCCCGCCGGTTGCCACGATGCCTGAGAAGACCCAGAGTTGGCCTGGAGCTGTGGATCTGAGGAGTTTCAGAGAGCGGCTCAGTGACAACATGACGCGACATAGGCGAGACACAGTGCAGGAGGTGAGGTGAACTTTTGTTATGTTCCCTATACAGTGGAACCTCACTAATGCAAAGTGGTTTTCTTTCCCTTTGGGAAGACATGAGAAATTAAATATTTACCTTAATGCTCGATAAAAATTACCTTTATACAAAAAAAAACAATGTAAATTCAAGTTTAGTTGTTGTAAGAAGATGTGGTGGTGGTATGACTGTTTTTGTTTTAGGACCAAACATCCTGAAAATATGTTTACAGAACTTTGTGAATTTTTGTAAACAACTCTTGTTTATACAAACGTCATTATTTCAAATAGAAGAAATTCAAGTCCCTTCAAGTTTTAATTAGTGAGGTTCTGCTGTGTAGTAAAGGTGCTAACAAAGAACAAACCAACTCAACAACCAGGAGACATTCCACAATTCACAAGGGAGCCATTGCTGCTCTTAGCTACCTGTAGATATACTTAAAAGACCTATATAACCTGTGCATGGATGACGTTGAAGTAGGTATTCACATCCCTTCTTTTTTTTCACACAAACTACTTAACTTATTTCCAATAAAGTTTATCTAAGAAAAGAACATGTACTTCAAACTCTGCTTCTATAGTTTTAGAAATGCAGCATTCTTGTCAAATACATGATTTTGGGGTTCCTCAAAAGGCTAAAAACTGCCTTTTTAGACTACTGATATTCAAAAATGCCAGCCGAATTCATAAAACGCAAAACAATAAACTTGCGTTGGTCTTTACTATATACTATACACACATTTTTATGGTCATCACTTTAATTCCCGCAGGGGGGAAAAAACATTGCATTCCTTTGTAGCGAGTCACGAATAAATGCATTTGAAAACACACAGAGGGTAGTCTTGCCCTTCCTTTTTGTTATTCTCAGACGTCAAATGCAGGAATTTACAACCGGTACATAGGCCTTTTAAGAGAAGTCGTCGTCTAGCACATGAATATTGATGTAGCGAGTTACGAATGTTCTTTTTTATGCAAAACTGCTAAGTATGTAATATTATCCTTGTAAAGTCTGTGTGCAATGATTCTGAATGAACTTTTTGGTTAGTAATTTCAGTATGATTTCAGTTCTATATTTTAAAATAAATTGGACGTACCGGTATCTAACATCAGTCAGCGGCAAGAATTTCTTTCTTCCATTTTTGCTTACTCTTTTTTTGTGTTGTATGAAATCAAAATTAACTTCTCTCCACTAATGGTCATTAACACAGCAGTTGTAATGAATTTATGAAACAACTAATGTACAAACAGGTCTATATGTCAATGAAAAGGTAACGAGTCTACGTGAGAGGTGTGTTTCACCCAACATGTTGGGAACAACCTAGGGTTTTGTCCTTTGACAAGACTGCCACTGCTTTGTACTCAAGCCGTGTCTGAAACAACTATTTAGGTTACTAAATCAACCATGTGACCAGGTTAGTGCAGTAATTATTTGGGGACTTAAGAGTGTAAAATTTACTGAGTTGAAGTAACATGCTAAAATCCCAAACAGCTCAGTAAATTCATCAGCAGCTATTTACTTAGTTTTATATCCAATGTTTTGGCTGTAAAACATATATGTATCCATTAAAAACAGTAATAGTAAACTAAAATTCCATAGTATTAGTTTGTACCTAGCAAATTATTTTCTATTTTGAAATAAATTTCGTATTTTGTGAACAAATAAAACTTAAACCAAATAACAAATATTAACATAGAATTTGTATTGCAGGATGTGAAAAAAAAAAAAAAAAAAACAGCTGAATAGTTTGTACAGAATACGAAAAGACAATTTATTCAACCATGAAAAGCAAAAATTAAACAAAACATAAAAATTCCAACATGTATCTAGTATCCAACTTTGTCGCGCGCAGCGCTGTTTAATGATGTTCGTATCTATCTTCCCTAAATTCCCAAACCCTAAAAATGTAACAAGTTCTTTTCGGACAAGGTTTTAGATTGCCATTGTGTAGCTGTGTACAACAGAAGTATTAAAATACAGTTTATTGTAAACAGTTAAATAAATACTAACAAATATATTTAAATTAATTTTTATTCAGATGTTGTCAATGTTGTTCACTTTCTATTTGTGTGTCGTATCAGTCAACTCCCTATTATCTATGTTAGACGAAGATGGTGAGGGTATTGATAACGCAGATATTCCACAATGTTAATTTACTGTTGCATCCCATTCATTTTGTTGGATGTTGTTCTTAATGCATATTTCATGCCACAATTCTTGTGTAACATAGTCACTGAGTTTGTAGTTTGTCACTAACCAATTTTGCACTAAAACTGTTACAAATTTTAAATAAAATGATTTACTGCTATTCAGGATATTCACAAATAATTGATATTTTGCAGATAATCTGGATTTTTACACATAGGATTACTGTTGTGGATGCAGCTGACGGTCAATCTGTTAAGTTGTACGTTTTAAGATTTGACTATAATAAAATTAATTGAATTTGTATAGTATCTATTGCGAACTATGCAACAAGAGTGGCACATGTGTTTATTGTCAGATGATGAAACACGCATGGGACAGCTATGTCCGTTACGCTTGGGGAGAGAATGAACTGAGGCCAATCAGCAAACGGGGCCATACTTCAGGCTTGTTGGGAACCCAGTCGCTGGGCGAGACAATCGTGGCTAGCTTGGACACCTTGTACATTATGGGCATGATGGATGAGTTCAAGCAAGGTCGAGACTGGATCGAGGAGAACCTTCATTTTGACGACCTGGTAAGTGGCTTTGTTTTTTTTTATTTAGAACATACATGAATGTTGTGTATATGCTGTGTAGTAAAGTACACAGTCTCTTATCAGATGCACTTGGAGAGCTGGTGTATACGTAGTTGATGTTGTGGAAACCCCAATGTAACAGGATACATAATTTAAACACGAGGGGTGCGAGCCCTTAATTTATACAGAATACATTCAGTCCTGCAGGTGTTTGGCAGCAAATACGAGAAGACTAAATAAGAGCAAGCCTTAAAAGTAATTTTGCCAAATTTCAGAGCAATTATTTTTCTATAATGGTATGTTTTTATTAACTATTTATGTCACAGGAATATTTAAATTTTTACATAATTGCAGAAGATTATGCTTAAGAGGGTAGTCTCTAACAAGATGTTTTATGTAAAATCAGTTTGCTAGTGTACTTCCTTAAATATATGTTCTGGGAACATACAGGCTTCTTCCCAGGAAAGATAAAAATGAAAACTATTATTTGTAGACACCTAATTTTTACTTTAGTCCTATCGTATGTTTTTTGAGGGGAAAATATTGGCACTCACTCCCGAAGGCAATGTACAAAAATACATCCTTTTGTCTGTACTTCAGTACTTCGGCTTTTGACACATGCAATAACAACATATACTGGTACAAATCTAATTTGAATGGTATTTGACTAAAATGACAGTGCTCAACTTGTAGTTTTATTTTTGCTTAAATCTTTGTAGAAACTTTTGTCTCAAACTCCTGTGCTCTTTTCTCTATGTATATTTACATTTCTACGCATGAGGACTTCAACATAACATTATAGCTGTTAGCTGAGATACTTTTTTGATTTGCCAAAAAAGTCTTAATTTCTGCTTAAATTAAATGTTCTCGTTGGACATATCCCCACATTCCTTGCAGTGTTAATATGTAATGTTCACATACAATGTGGATAATGTGTGTTCCATGTGTATGTCATTCTGAAGGGGTAACGGAGTACCAAACATAATTGCTGTCCTGAACGTATTTAGTGTCCCTTCTGGTCTACAAGAAGGGAAAAATATGTAAGAGTGCACCTGTCATGAGGTGCTTACAAGTCAAGTTCTAGTTGTCCTGAGAAAGGTTCTCGCTGTCAACCTAGCCAAGCATTAACTGGGTGGCATTCTCTAGCTTAATACGTATCTCGTAATTTGCTCAACATATGTCATAATTTGCTCAACATATGTCAGACAGAATCACAACATTATCTTGGTTCTATTGTCGTTAATAGTAAAGTTCCTTTATAACAAGGTATTATGATTCCGGGTTTGGTCCTCACTTGCAGCGTTCTTGCTATAACCGAATCAGTCAGATTTTGACACACAAACCTTAAAAATCACCTTAAAATTGTGATAGAATTGTGTTTAATTCTATGTAATAGGAAATACGTAGTTGTTACTGTATCTACTGTCCGCGTGCTAGCTCAGAGTCCCTGGCGGGTATGCGATTTTCGTTTGTAAATATATAAATAATACAAAGAGGCTGATACTGTGTCGACGCACATACTAGCCGAAGTAACGTTGTAAGTTTGGATGAGTTAGCTACTGTTTAACTGTGGTGTACATGGCGTTTACGATGAAAAATGTGTACACGGCAGGGACTCAGGGCTGGTGTGCTGACAGTTACTATCCAGTTCAAACTGCCGGTGTGTGCTGTGCATCTTGGGGAATCAAATAGCAAAACAGACATTTTCATACACTGCTGAATTCAAAATAAAGTGGTAAAACCCATAAAGAAACTAAATTTTACTAAGATACGTGCAAGTTTGATGTGACTTAATGTGCATTAGCGTAAAGAATATGAAAAGTTTTATAAATGAAAATATTTAAGTTATAAATCTAGTCTATATTAATTCAGTTTGAAATTCTGAAGTTAAAAATCAAATGTGAAAACTGCTTAACAGATGTTTTCGAGTTTTGCGTGCGGCGAGCAGCACGTAGTTGTAGACTGCTCGTGCAGGAATGAGTCGAGATAACTGCGTTACGGTTGCTAGCTGGCATCATCACATGCTCGATGTCACCTCGTCTGTATTTAGACTACCCTCTCCTCTTACACTTTGCTTATCTGCGACTTTATCCTTCACTCTGTGACACCTATGGCTGGCCATGTGTTTATTGAGGAGAGGGAGGAAGGAAACCGAGTCAAGCAACCTCCTGCCTGTGCTGAGACTTTCAGTAAACAAACAGCGCTAGCAGAGCATTCTTTGTGGCTTGGTAATTTGCGCCTCATAATTTTTTTAAATGTTGTGTTCTGACTGAATTTTCCTTTGCAACCAAGTTTTTATTTATCTTTAAATTATAATTTTTTGATGCACTCTACGATGCAGGACCATACCCCCATGCAACATTTGCCTTAGACCTCTTTCTTCTATTCCTATCTTGATAATGATCTCGTACTTGGTAGCGAGATCCAAAGTCTCAGTTTTGATGTTTGTATAGTCAAATAATGATAAAAATCGAAGTCTAAAATGCTGTGTAGGTCGTCAGTAAACGTAATCCAATGTTGTAATCTAGAGCCGTAATCCAAAATTGTTAAATACAAGTTGAAGTTAAAAAAGCACAATGAGTGAAAATTAGTACAGAAATATTGAACGTTTTCACATGTAAAGGGGCTGTAATTTATTTTTAGAGAAACGCACTTGTTTGGAATGGATAGGAAAGTGAGTTTGCAAGCTGTAAAAATGTGTCAAAATGCATCACATTGGCCGAACACTTTACAGCTACGGTGGTGTATCTACAACAGATAAAAAAGCATGCTTCACAGTCACGAAACTGACTGTAATTTCGCTTCACGCAGGTCACAGTACATGTTTCTTCTTATAAAATATAATTTTTGTATGGCGTTTTTTTTAATTTACAGTTTTTCTGCTTGTAACAGAGTTCTTTCTCGCTATTACGGGAGTATGTACACATCTCCATTTAACTAGCACCTTGCAATAATTGTTTGAAACTATGCAGGGTGCAGATCTCTCGAACCAGAGATAACAACTGTGAAAGGTTTTCCATTGATTTCATCTGCGTGCCAAGGGACAGTCTCTGTTTGCCATTTAGTGGCTTACATAACTAGGTCAGGTGGAGACGCATCTGCTTCGCAACAAGCAAAGTTATCAAAACATCATGTCTTGTGTCAGGCAGTCATTTTAACTTCATAAAGTCCTTTGGCTAGAATAAATCCTGAAATAAGTGTGTTTCATTTTCCAGATGATATTCAATGTACCTACTCAAACCATAATTTGTGCAAGGAATGTACAGACTGTTTATCCATGTTTGTATTTAGTCGGACATGTTGGCTACTAGTGTGAGAGTGTGTGGACTATAAGGTAGACGATTGCTCACTTACCACTTGTCTCATTGCCTCTAAGGGCAAGGTGCACAAACTGTGACAGTCTTTTCATGTGTCTGCATCTGTTTTGTGTGTTTGAGACCTCACAATAACTTAAATTATTGTAAGATATTCAACTGGCAGGCAGTATTTCCATTAGTGCCGGCTGCTGTAGCGTAGTCGATTAGACTCTGGTCTATGGTGCAAGAGGTTCTGGGTTTGAAGCTCCGCTCGGCTGTGGATGTTGTGTTGTCCCTTCATCTCACTTCGCCTTCATCGGCTCTGGTGACCTTGCTGTTCAAGTGCCGTAAAACCCTCTCACCTCCTTCCATCAGTAGCTATATTCTACAACTCTACAGATGAATATTTTTTTATGACTTAATGTCATGTCCCCAAATCCTCATCTCCCGGACACAGAATTGATACTGTTCTGAACTGTTCACTACAATGAATATGTGTCATTATATCAGGGGCAAGTTGGTTTTTGGCAAAAAATACACATGCTGTTTTATAGGAATCAAAAAGCAAAAATGCAATTTCTGTTTTAGAAAATGGAAGTGTCAGTATTCCAGGCAACAACTAGGATTGTGGGTGGCTTGTTGTCTTGCTACGCCCTGACAGGAGATGTCATGTTCCGTGACAAAGCTACACAGCTTGCGGATAAGATGTTGCCTGCGTTCAAGACGCAGACAGGCATCCCACACTCCCTTGTCGACCTGAAGAGTGGTGTGAGTACCTGATTGATTATATGTCTACTTTTATGAGTACGTTTAAAAACATCACGTGCAAGAGTACTATTGAGTTATTTACAGGGTTCGTACAGTTCTTAGACATCGTTAGAAAGTCATTAATTATTAACATTCATTTTAAGGGCCACTAAAAGTCCTTATTTTATCAGATGGTCCTTTAAAAGTCCTTAACTTTGCAATTTATTTGTACGGAAATGGTAGAGATTTTACGTAAACTTGTAAAATTCTACAGATTTTTAGACGTTTCCAATTACAGTAGATGCTTGTTTTTTTATGGTAAGAAATAGCGAAAAACAGTTTGGCTCAGTTCTACCAACATTTAACTGCATTTATAATCACATTTTATTCGAATAATGTGTACTAACAGCAGTAAAATAAGTTTTTAGTGAGAATTCAACACTTGGTCACAATGCATAAGTTATATGAACCAATGAGAAAATTAGAGTTAAAGGCCAATCAGTGGCTTTCTTCAATAGGCAGTTTCAAAATGGCGGAGTCCGCGTGAGATTTGTTTGGAATTCTGCAGACGTAGTCAATAGATTCTTCACACGTGGAAGCTTTAGATTTTGATGATGAAACACTATTCTGCAGTTCTTTTACTACGAATCACGCATATGGATACTGTTATCACATGTCAAAATCTGAAGTCATAAATATGTGTGCCATGTGTTTGAAAGGATCCCTAATCTATTCATACAAACAACATATGTAGTATTTGGAGCAAAATATGTCTGTGAAGCATTCGTAAAAGAATTTCACTCTGAGTGAAATTTGTGTTTGTTATTATTTGTTAAGTTTGCAAGTTGTAAACGTACTTATGCATTTATTAAACCATGGTTTTACCAACTGTAACTTAGCTTATTTAAAAGAAATGTTAAATTCTGAATTTTACAGTGAAATTTATTTTTCTTTAGTAGCATTACCAGTGCAAAATATTTAGTTAGGGTTTTGTTATGTCTTTCTTATTTCATATCATAGTTGCAGGTTGTGTGTGTCAATTAAGTTAGGAAGTTTTCTGTGCTAAGAACAAACATTACAGCTGTAACACCTGTGATAATAATTTGAATGGAAATGCAGCAGCAAAATTCATTATGCTAAATGTAGTGTTCACAAGGCATGCAATACCTTATAACATTGGATCTGTTATGTATCTACGAAGGTTTTGGTGTTCAGTACGAAATTAATTTGGTTGTGTATCGTATGAGAATTAGACAAATCTTTGGCAAGTAACACTGCACTGTGCATTAATTGTTACCAGTGCTCTCAGACTAATAATATTGTTTCCATGTGGAAGGATTACATATTATCTTTTCATTGTTCATTTTTTTTTTTTTTTTTTATTTCATTGTACCGAGGGAGTACGAACCATGATATAGTGTAAAAGCTGATTATAGCAAGAGTAAAGCTGGAGTCACAATTACCCATTGAAATCAGCACTTCAGTGCTGTCATGACAGACATTACATGAAAATGTCTAAAATATTTTAACTAGTGTTTACAATATCACAACAGTTTCTAGCTCTAGTTGATGTAAAGCTGTCAATGGTATCGTATTGATAGAGTTTTCTTGGGTTTATTTTATTTATCTGCTTGCTAGAAAAAAATGTGCTAAGTCATAAAATGCAATATAAAATGAGTGAAAATGCATTGCAACATTAATATAACTAAAATGAGATTTTCAAATTACGGTTATGGGAAATGTAAATGTCAAACATATTTAAATTTTTAAAAAATCTCAGCTTGTAGCATTTTTTAGCTTGTTTTGCACGATATAAAAAAACCCTGCTGTACTTTTATTGCAACCCAACCATTACATACATTAAAGCAATTAACATAAAAACCAAAGGTACGGCAGATACTGAAATAGACAAAAATTTTCGCTTGAAAGATGATTTAAACTACATCATAGGTTTACACACAAATAACAATTTTTTCACACGAATAATGAGGTTTACACATGAATAACAAGGTTTACACACAAATAATTCATTTATTTTCGAATAGACTAAAATGTACCCAGACAGTACACCAGCACATCCTCAAACCCTCACAGCCTTTCATTTTGAATCTTCCCACCATGCCCTAGTTTGCTTCCTGGCTGCCAACCATGCTTCCACCGCCGCCATAACTCATTGTGCCTTAACTTCTCATCTGATGAAGGCGGCTTAGGTCGGCGGAACGTCGTGCAACCACGCACTCACGCGACTTTGTGTCCGTCTCATTCATTGTGTGTTTCTGTCAAGAAGTACCAGCCTGTGAGTACTTCAACATTCTGTCTACATATTTAATGGGTTAACGTAGCAGCGGCGTATGGGTTATTCTATTATTTATGATTAGAGGTGTAGCAGTGCAGTGGGAATGTTAAAGCAGCCAATCAGCAGTGTTCACAAGTGAGTGGTGCATACACATGCTGGTCTGTCTGTAAACAGTGGAGCAAGCACTATGGTTGGGTGATGGGAGGCTGTAGTATCCTGGCAGAGTGTGGCGGAATGCACCTAGAGTTTGCCTACCTCTCTGACATTACTGGCAAACCTGTCTACCGAGCCAAGGTCAGTCATATCCGAAACACATTGAAAAGCTTGAACAGATCTGAAGGACTCTACCCTAGCTACGTGCAACCGGAGACCGGCGAGTGGGGACAGCGTAAGTAATGGCTTGCCATGTTTTGCATTTGTTTACTGTAATCCTAACTGAAGGGACTGTTGGTGCTCAAAATGTCTTGTTTATCTAAAATTTATTTAAAGGATCAAATTGTAGCCAACACTATTTAATTCTTTTTGGAACGACGAATAGTTGAAGTTTTGGCAGAAGCGATTATTAGTGTTCTTTAAACTTTTCAAACAAAGAATCCAGAATTAGTGTTACCATACATGAGTTTCTTAAAACATCTATTAACAAATTCTGCACATAACTTCATGTTCTCTAAAACGAAATTAAAGTTTTACCTTATCAAATTGCGTAATTTTTTTCCCCTCTTGAACTTAAATTAGTTTTGTTTATGGCAGTTAAATTAAATTCTATATTACATGACTAGTTTCGTTATAGATGCATAAAATACTGTCTTCATGTCACATTCCATTCTGCTTCGATAAATTAGTTACCTAATTGTGTTTAGTTTATCTGAAAATAGTATATATAAAGTATAGCTTTGTTTCATTCAACATGTTGCAGCTACGCCAGAAAAAAGTTGTTTCATTCAACATTACGTGACTAATCAGAGTTCAATTCAAGCTGGTGTAGTTACACCACTGTAATTTTTTGCACCAAAAATTACACCTACTGTGGAGAGATGTACGTACATATCTGGTGTAGTGTCATACCGTACAGTAAATAAGGTTGTGTGTCATTTTATACACACACAAACACACACTCACACTGGGACACACTCTGCATTTTTCTCACGAAAAACAATACTGTATGTACAACTTAACTATCAAAAGATCATCCGAAGGGCGTTACACCCCTTTGAAGTATCACCAGCTAATTTAACGTTTTGCAAAATTAAATAAGAAATAGTAACTGCAAGACTTTTGTCAAAGATTAAATGGCCAGAGTTCTATGGGCTGTGTGATGTTCAACACCAACAACAAATTTATTTGTGGACAGTTGGGGGTTGCAGCCCCTAAGGCTCAGTGTTGAACATAAATTTTGGTTACACATTTTTAGACCTAAATGCTGTACTTATTATGTAATAGTAACTTTAAAATGTCTCTTGAAAAATTTGCACCCTGACATCTTTTGTGTGAAAAAGAATTGAACAAAGAGAAGGGTGATCAATAAAACCATTCTTCAATTTTAAAAAATTTATATAGGCTTGAATTTGCTTCCTATTTACAATGTGACATTTGCACATGCCTCTAAATGAGTATGTTATGGCAGGATTTCACTGTGTGTTTTGGTAGGTAGCTAATAGCAGATCGGTAGCTTTACTTTTCTCATTAGGTCCTGGGTATGAGCAGGGCTGTGTGCCACCTGTGGATGTAAGTTAGATACATAGTATTACTGATTTACTTTTGCTTGTAAGGGATCTTTGTGTGGAGAAACATGAGGCACATTGGTACTTTCTCCTACAGTTTTTACATCTCTGGGTGGGCTCGGCGACAGCTTCTACGAATACCTGCTGAAGGCATGGCTTCAGTCGGGGAAAGAAGATGTGGAAGCTCGACATATGTTTGATGAAGCAATAGAAAATATTCTGAAGCACATGCTGCAATTGTCACCAGGTGGCCTTACCTACATTTCTGACATGAGATACGGTAGAACTGTACACAAGATGGACCAGCTTGCCTGCTTCTCAGGTATTTATTCTCATTACCATTGTGATACGGTTACATTCTCCAGGTTGGTTTAATGTGTTATGGACAGGAACCAACTTTAGGTGCTGCATAGTAAGTTCTGCCTTTCATAAATACACATTTTGACAAATGGCACAGAAAATTGAACCTTTCATACTTTGCAATTACTGTATTTACAAATAAATAGATTACCATTTGTTGTTTTATTTTTAAATACGTAATTGTAAAGTAATAACTGTGATGTTTTCACTGCCATTCTTATGACAGTAATTTTGTTAAAAGGTTGAATTTACTTTTTGCAACTTTATACGGTAGAGCTGCTACAGTGTCTCTCGAGCTGATTTGCTTATCATCTAGATTTGTGGTGAGTCAACCTGTCACGACCCCTTTGTGTGAGAGGTTTACGTAAGGTGGCTGGTGTTGCCGGCTTGAATGAGGTTGTGTAGGTTGCCTATTCCTGAAGGGGCTGTGATGCTGTGCCTCAGTGCAGGGGGCTGAGTGGAGCCACATAGCATTCACACACACACGTCAAAAGCGGACATAGTCTCTTACTTAATATAGAGGAATGGAATTTACCTTTAGCAGGGATGTAGCCACGTGGGGCGGAATGGGTCGGTAAAACCCTCACTCTGAAACTGCTGACCCACACTAATTTTCTCCAAAGGCCATAAATTCCAGCGTATATGGCAAGGAATGTTATCTCCTTGTTGCGCTAAGCAGTTTTTGCCGCCTGGCCAGAGCGAGAGTGAAGGTGGAAGGGGGAAGAGCTACACTAGACCCTCCATCTTACGAATACTGATGGTTCCATTATGACATTCGTAAAATCGCTACCTTCCAAAAATTAATTGATGCCAGTTTTGCCCTTCACCCTTTTACCAAATTTTAAAATTGCATTTTTTCTGCAAAGTATATCCAGTGGGGTCCCGATTTTCGTAGCGTTTTGCAGGAAAGTAAGACAAGTTATCATTAAAATATAAATTTATATCGCAAGACTGATGTCTTCCGATTAAAAGGGTAGCACTGAACGGTAAATATTACCGACCCATGTCCTGGAGAAAAAAAAGAGAACACAGAGCACTGAGTGTTTTCTCGCATACACATAGTCCGACATCTGTATCGTATCACACGAAAAATGGCAAATAATAACTGAAGTTTAAATTTATATCAATAGACAAATATCTTCCGATTAAAATCAAACGATCGATATGACCATTCCATGTCACAAAAAAAATAAAACAACAAGCACGGATGTCTGCTCGTGATCGTGTAGTCTTGATGCTCGTAGCATTGTGTGGAAAAATAAACCTAAAAAGATTTACAAGACTCTTGTCAAAAGAAATTAATTTTGCGCGCAACATTTATTTTTCGGAGGCCGCGAGGCTGGTGTACTATCCTTTGCAACACGAAAATAATGAATTTAAAAAAATCAAGTGAAATTTGTAGATTACGTTCGGTACTTGTGCCCTTTTAACGATGGCATGCCCAGATATTGAGTGTGTAAGGCGAGAGTCGTGTTAATGCAAAAACGGCGCCGTCAACGAGCTCAAACTGAGTCACTTATGTCGTTCTTACCCGTTGCGCAGTCGTGTTTACTTTACAAACGCTTGCCTGGCTGATGCGTAGTGCCGATAATGCGTCCCCTCTCTTTCTTTATATCTTGCATTCACTCAGCTTGCACGCACGCACGCGTGCGCGCACACACATTCTCTCTCTCTCTTCGCCACGGCGCAATACTATTAGTGACCCTCTTGTATCATCTTTGAAGCAGACAAAGGTAAACATGCGTCAATCACATACATCACGAATAAATTCCATGCAGCCAATGATCTGACCAAACCGTCGGCACCAGAAACCCTACAGCCTGGAGTAGATTGCAAGACAAGAAGTTTCTTACTTCACCAGGAAAATTGAATAAACTACTAAAAACTCCCAAAATTCGAAAAATAACACGGTGGTTGTGTGCGGGTAGATGCAGGAAATGAAAAATCCTGTTGTGCACACGGTAATAGAGGTTATTTTTACCGGCATTAGTACATATATGCGTGAAAGTGAGCTGATAACGGCTAGAGGAAGGGGAGGGATCCAGGTTAGATGTCAGCAAGTTATTTTTCCGCCAAGGAGGTGAGGATATAGATTGACGTTTCCCGGGAAACGAGTTGCAAGTTGTTTCCCACGCTGATGTTTGGGAAGATATATGAGGGAGACTTTTTGTTAAAATTGGGGTGTTTATTTATGACGGATCTACAGAAATTGACGTCAACATTAAATTTTTTTCATTTAGTATGTTACAATTTTTTTTACAAGTAACCCACACTCCCAAATTCCTAGCTACATTGCTGCTTTAGCCGCATATGTCCTTGATTAAGGCCTGCTTGCGGGCGGAAAATGTCCGGAGCTCTTGGTGGGCCTCGTTTCTTAGTTGCTGCACCCGCTGAGGGCAGGGAGGGGAGATCTTGATTGGTAATTTCAGTAGGCGTTAACCTTGTCATGCGCTGCAGGATCCAACTTAAGAGTCAGGATTGCATGGCCTTTGATTTTTGGGTTTCTGCTGTATTTCAGGTGTGGTTGCAACTGTCTCAGAACGAGCAGCACTGAGCTGGCGGTATTGAACACACAAGTCATGTAGTGTGGGCTCTTGCGCTGGAACCTTTAGAGTTGGGTGTTTGATAGCTGTTGGTTAGGCGGCCGGACGGGCCAAGCGATAGCGCTGAACAGCGGCTTTCGTTTTCCTCTCTCACATAGAGAGAATTTTGTCCGGGCTTAGGTCTATCACTAGGATGTCCTCGTCGCACATTTGAATGACTACTCAGAGATTTTTAGGTTTTTACACTATATTTGCAACTTTTTCATACTGGTTCACAAATGATTATACATAACTTTTGGTACTTAATCATTAACAAAAGTTTGTACAACTGATACACTAATAAACTGGTGGAACCTCGCGCACTCGAGAATACTGACTTCTGTTTTTATGGCACACTGCGCGGTGGCTAGAGATATATGCACATAGGGTGCGTTCCTTATTTCACGTCGCTCGCCCGATGCAGAAGAGCCAGGAGAAATGATCCTCCCTTTTGAACCACCCAGTAAATTACAAAAAGGGCAGAGACGAGAAGGCTCCAGGGTTCCCTTGCAAAAAAGCACCTGGAGGAGGTTCGGGGTGTTCCCTATGCAAGAAATCTGCCCCTGAGTGTAGGAATGGCATGGAGGGTTCCCTTTCCAAGATAGCTCCTCCAGGGGGATTGTGGGGTGTTCCCTTCGCAAGAAACGGCCCCGACAGATGAGAGGGTTCCCTTCGCAAGAATGTGCCTCTCAGGGTAAGGAAAGGGTGAGTCCGGCGAGACTGGGGGGTGTTGAGCTACTGGACGACTCAGGGAAGGCAGAGCTACCAGTGAACTGAAGTTTTAGAACTGGCTGCGCCGTTTTGATACCGAAGTTTGAAGCTGAATCCCGTTAGGTGGGTGGCAAAGATGGTGGCCAAGAAGTACACCGTCTGCAACTGCAGGCGTGCCACACAGGCAAAAATTAATTATTCTCTCGTAGTAACCTTAAACAACTTCCCTATTATAATCATAATGCTCATGTTGCCATTTTTATATTACAACTAGCACACAAGATAATTTATATTATCACAAATCATATTTACGAGCAATAATAAACAGTATACAATTCATGTTTTACGTACGTACTTTCCCGTGATCATTATTAATGCACTTTATAGAGTCCCTGCACGGGGTTGATAACATAAGCAAGACGCTCGGCCGTATTTACAAATCAGCATGGTTATAGGTTACACATTTTTAAAAGGTGTTAAAACATGAAAATCAAACATTAGCAAACATTTGAACGCAAGTAAGTATTATGTTACACAAAATAGAAACTTCATCATCATGACTTTAAGCGCTTAACGTAAAAATAAACAGCATCACGACAACTGGCAAAGGTAAGGGGCGATTGCTAGTGCCTTCAGGCTTAAACAGTGGGTGTTAAAAATTGGGGGGCGAGTGTTACCGTACATTATAATCAACAGCGTAGTGTCAAACCTACTAGGCTATTAATCTGTTTGGAATGTAAACTGTATAGTTTGTTATAAATAAGGATGGGTCAGATAACAAAAATTACAGGTTCCAATTTCGGTACTGATTCTATCATTTTGATTTTGCTCCTACATTTGATTCAGAATTTTTTATATACTGTGTCTTGTCTCCATTGTATTGCGTTTTTTATTGGCTGTGATTGCTAGGTAGGATGGCAAAGCATAACTCTAGAAGGTTTTGTTGGTGAGAGCATAAGAAGGTAGAGTGGCTCTTCTAGAGTGATCTGTACTGGAGTTAACCTTGACCCAACGAGTGACTGCTGAGTGAGCCATCGAGGGAGAACTCCAGTGCAAACACAGGGAGTCAATCTTCACGTAAATAAAGGGAAGGCTTATGTCACTTGCCTCATACTGATTATCATAGGCTGGTACACAAGGTAGTTCGATGAAAGGAGACAAGAGAGGTCAATTGAGTTTCATAGGGTGTATTCAAGCATAGAACAGGTTGATACACTTGTTACAGACATGGGTTTACATCACCTTCAACATTGGTTTCCTGGGGTTACAATTAGTCTTAGGTCATACACAATTTTGTACGAGATGCGACAAGGTTCAAACAACATCATTACGAAGATACAACAACAAGATGACAGCAAGGTGTATGCTGGAGAGTACATTTAATTTGTTAGGGCACTTCAGGCCATGCGACAAGGATTACTGGATACATACACCTACAATGGCACATCGGGATGTGGCAATACTGGGACGAAAGTTACGCCTTGCTCGAGGCCGAGGCGATCACTCTTGATCCCTGAGAAGCTACAACATATTTATGTCCTCTCTACGTAACGTGGCTCTTGGGCTGATAACTGACGACATGACAAGGTTATAAGGCAATATCTCTTGATCTCTGAAATGGCTGCAATCATCTATGACCTCGTTGAATGATGTAGCTCTGTGGGTCGACAACTGACTGACAACATAACAAGATGATCACTCTTGATCCCTAAGAAGGCTACAACATATCTATGGCGCCTCTGAATGATACGACTCTGCGGACCATTGAAATTACTGAATGACAGGGTCCTTACTGTAAGTGCGCAACAATACTTTGCTTTTAGCACGTCAGGGCATGGAGACAGGAGACAGCGTGACGTTAGGTGTCCATGTTTGAGCAAGGCTGAATCGCAGCCAAGCTGGCTTAGCGATCAAGCCGAGCCGACCTGGCGAATGTAGGAACGGTAAAAGGGTGATAAGATTGGGTAGGACGGCTTAGGTGACAGCACAAATCAAGTAAAGTAAAGAGGCGACACTCCCGTTGTAACGGTGGGGCTTTCCGTCTACGTTGCAGTGTTGTTATTTATCTAGATGTTCCTGTTCGGGGACGCCAGATGTAGCGGTGCCGCTGTTTCTGCTACTAGTACGTCTACGTCGCCGTGTTGTGTAGGTTATCTAGATGTTGGAGGTTATGATATCCCTGTTCGGGGCGGCAGAATGTGACGGGGCGTGATACTTCTCGCCGTCACGTGCTGTTGTTTATATATATTTTGGGAGGTTAAGTATTTCAAACGGTGTCCGCTCAGAGAGAAAACATTTAAGTGGGCATATATAAAAAAGAAGAAAAAAAAAGTTTCCGTTTAGTTTTTTTTTTTTTTTATTTAATGGTTCACTTGTACATTGAACACTCACTGCTTAACCACTTAAAC